>CM060693.1:79095716-79130716 GCA_030686995.1 Artemisia argyi | reverse complement strand
AAATCCATCACTTTCAAATAGTGGTGGTCTTTGCATAGATTGCCCTTCTAAATATTTTTCAGATTCCATAGATCGTTACAAGTTTTAAAATACAATATATTTTAAAAATCTTGCAAGACGTGGCTCTGATACCAATTGTGGAAAACTAGAAGGGGGGGTTGAATAGTTTTACGTCTTTTTAAAATTTATAAAAACAAGTTTGTTTTAAAAACTTCGATTCTAGTTTATGTGATCTCAATACTTGCACTATATGAACAATTATATAGTAACTGGCTAACTAACTAACTAAGCTAATATAGTAAAGGTAAATAAGTAAGTAATGAAAAGAGTTGGAGAGATCAAACCACAACACAAGGATTTATAGTGGTTCGGCTACAAGGTCACCTTCCTTGTTCCTACTCCACTCCCCGAGTCACCTACTCGAGAGTTTTCTTCACTATGTTAACAAACTCCCTTATGGCGGAGAAAACCTTACACACCAATTTACACACCACAACTACGTCACAACTTCATCACAACTTCTTCACACCTATTTACTTCACACCTATCTTCTTCACACCTTTCTTCTTCACACCTATCTTCCTTACTACAATCTACTACACACCTATCTTCTTCACTTCAATCTACTACACACCTATCTTCTTCACAACTACATTACTTCACTATTAATCAACTTCTACTTCCTACACAACTTCTATTTCTTCTAAACTACTTATTACAAACACAACACAACTTCACAAATATATATATATATATATATATATATATATATATATATATATATATATATATATATATATATATATATATATATATATATATATATATATATACAATGCACAACTACTCTTCAATACTTCTTGAACTTACTTGTAGAAGGAGTGTTCTTCTTTTGCACTTTGGATGAGGATGGATGAGAAGGGATTGAATCACTTGAAACAAGGATTAATATACAAATGATCAAAGGGTTTTGGAGGATGTTTAGAGGGTTTGAGATCTGAAAATTTCGTGCAAAAGGTGAGGCAAAATTCCAGAATTAAGATGGTATTTATAGGAGAAAAATTCTGACAATTTCTGACACAGGAGCCTGGCCGGTCCCCTTAAATCATGGCCGCCCCCCTTAAAATTAAGGAGACCGCCCCTTATAATTAAGGGGGCCGCCCAACTGTAACGGCCAGAAAAATTGTCTTTTAGTGGGGAAAGTTTATTTGGTGAAAAACTAATTGATTTTGGTTAAAAATTTGAAATCATATATTTAGTATGATTAAAACATTTTTCTTTATTACCAAAAGTGTTTTTCAAAAATATATAATATGTTTATATAATTAAATAAACTTTGTATTTATTAATTAAATACCCCTTTGATCATGAGATGTATTAAGCACTTGTTTATCCATACCTTAAGTGATTAAGTTGCATATAATGATATAAACTAGCTTAATAATTGTTTACGTAGTAATCTTTCGTTTGATGAGTTTACATTTTGTGATCGTCAAAATATAGAGATATCGAAAAATATAAATAACGTTTTCATACATTATTTATGTCAACAGTAATAAGAGTTTGTTCTTGTGTTTAAGATATTCACCATACCTTATGAGCCTTGGATAGATCTTGAATTGATTGGTTTACACCTAAAGCTTGTTTTTATGAACTAAAATCTTTACGAATGTTTAACTTGTAGAAACAATAGATTAGACCACCATCTAATTATCACAACCAACATGTTATCAAAAGTTATCACAATCATGTGTGTCATTAAGTAGAAAACTAGTCTAAACAAGTGTAGTTTTTAAATTATTGAATTTGCTTATTATCTTATTTGCGTACATTAGAGATTTACTTTTATACTTATACTTTGATTCACTCACAAATCCCTGCGAACGATCCCGACTTACCATCATATCTTGCTATAACGGACGAGTACACTTGCTCGTATGTGTTGTTTCTAGATTTGGTAATTCACCCCTTATAAATTTAAAACTTGCACTAATAAAAAGCACATCAGATGCGTAGTCTGCAAAAGCTGTTCCGGGGAGTTCCACGCAATCCCGAGTGTCATGGGGACCACTACATAATTCGCATCAAGAAGTGATTTTGTTCACTTGGCTTGAAGGCTTAGGAGCTTCGTAAGATTTCATGAGAAACTTGACTTGGACCTCAAGTTCCATGATCCTACGGTCGGGAGTGCTAGAATTGTTCGAAGGCAAAGATATTGCCTTGACCGTTTTGTTCAAATAACGGGGATCATTCCAACTTTCATTGTCATAGAGAGCAAGATCTTCTATGAGCTCCCATGATTCTTCCGCACTTAGATCACGTAGCTTACCACCGGCCGATTGGTCAATGGTTCGCCTTGTGGAGAGATCGATATGGTCATAGAAGATTTGGACTTGGAGCCAAAGATCTATGCCATGATGAGGGACTTTCTGGAGTAAGTCCTTGAAACGAGTCCATGCTTCATATAGAGTTTCACCATGACGTTGCTGGAACATCAAGATATCATTTCTAAGCTTGGTTGTTCTCCCCAGTGGGAAAAATTGAGCAAGGAAACGAGTGGTGAGATCATCCCATGAGGTGATGGATCCCGCGGGTAAACGTTCAAGCCATTGACTAGCTTGATCACGTAGAGAGAATTGGAATAGGCATAATCGGGTCGTCTCTCTAATTGTAACATCAAGGTCTATGGAATCTACGATTTTAAGGAAGTTCTTGAGATGTTGATTAGGATCTTTGAAACGAAGTCCATGGAATGGACATCCGCTTTGCACCAACCGGATGGTGTCGGATCGCAAGGGAGACACATTGGCTCCTTGGGTGAGCTCAATGGTGTTTCGGTAGCCTTGGTAGCTAGGACGGGAATACTCTCCTAGGGTTCGGGGCCTAAGAGGTTGGTTTGCTAGTGGTGGGTTTTGTGGGTGGTCTTGTTGTGGTGGGTTGACCGGTTCAAAGATGTTACCACCTTCCATGATGTCAGATGGTAAAGGTTACGAACAAAGGCACGAAGAAATAAGATAGACTAAAGAAAACCTAAAAATAAAAATAAAATCTTACTAGAAAGGAATCTAGCAAGTAGACCTAATAAAAAGAAATCCTAACCTAGACAATAACTATTCTCCGGCAGCGGCGCCAAAAACTTGATGCGTGGGAATTGCACCAGGCTTTACCTCTCGAGAGGCTTACAACCCCCACCAGGCAGTGTACCTGATCGTTGTAGTATAGTATAGTGACAAGTACCGGGGGATTGATCGTTCAACTCAGGAATAGTGTCGCTAGGATTAGAAAGCCTAAAAACTAGGTCTAGAGGTGAGGGATGATTCTTTTTGTATTTTTATATTTTTTGAAAGCAAGTAAAAATCTTGGGTTTTGGAAGAGTGGGCGGAATTAGTTGCTAATCAAATAACCCAATAACTAAAGATGCAATCAAAATAAAATAACAGAAATGTAAGTAAAGCTAATTAAACTAGTGGTGTGAACAATAATTGGGAGAATTGTGTTTACTTAGATTTCACTACTCCCTAGATATCTTTTACAGGTTAATTGTTTGTTACAGTTGCCTGGATGACGGGTTATATTCCTTAATACCAATTATGGGGTGGCATACGTACTTCCCCAACTCTATTAGCTCCTACTTCACTCCTATGTGGAGCCTGCAAGAAGCTCCTAACATGGGATCACTAGAATTCGCTCATGCATTAAATACAACCATAAAAACCTAGTAGGCATTGGTTCATGTTTCTTAAGACGTTCAAGCAAGTTACACAATGGAGATCTGCCAGTTTTCTTAAGCCTAACATCGAAATCATTCATCCAATACAACTATAAACAAGCAATCAACCTATAATCAATATCTAGGTTTCATTACATCTAAGCAAACACACAAAAGATCTAGCCTAGCATGTTAAAATCAAGACAAGCATAAGATATATTCAAACAACACATAGACATATTGAATGAACTGAAAGGATACTTATCTCAATTTAACATGAAAAGTTTCAAGGGGTGAAAACCCTTGAATATACTGTAAAAGTCGTGCTAGGGTTTATTAAGTTCGACCCTAAAATTCTCCTCTCAAGTTCCATACTTAATGAATGAAAATTAGAAAAGTATATATAGATTTCATGAGGTGACGGCGTCAAGAAGAAAGTTCTGACGCCGTCATCTCGCCGCCAATAAAATTCTCGAACTGCCTAGATCCAGATCTGACGCCATCATGTGTATTTATGTTCTGGGCCGTCACCACTTTTACTCTTAATGGCCTTGATTTGACGCCGTCACGTTTTCTCTGGGCCGTCATCATTTTTGCTCCTGACACCGTCACAAAATTGCTCTTGACGCCGTCAGGTACTGTTCCCAGCAAGGAAAATTAAGACTTTGCCGTTTTCTTTACTTTTATGCTCCAAAAACGTCTGAAATGCTTCCTTTTCCATAATTCACTCCAAAAGTACCTAAAATCACAAAAGGAACAATTTAGGGCAATATTTGATCAAATAAATTCCAATTCCGGCTTAAATGACCCCCTAAAAACAAATCATTTTTCGCCTCATCAACAGTTGTTCCAGAGTCAACCCACCACGTAACATCATCATCCTACACATAGTTAGATTTAGATATATATGTAACATAATAAACCTGAAAAGATTTATTAAATATATCACTGAGTTGGCTGAACCACTACTCCCTGAACCACTAGTGCCTGAACCATTGGCTTTACCACCAACCTTAACACCTTTGCAATCCCTTTTAATGTGACCAGATTTGCCACATTTCCAACAAGTAGGTGTTGCGTTCTTGTTAGGATCAGCCCTTGTGTTATCATGATGTTTACGTTTGCCCTTGTTGTCATTGTACCTGGCGGAATTGTTATGTTCCACCATATTGACAACAGATGCATCAGTAGCATTGCTACTCTCTGGCTTGTCATTATCCTGCGCCCTGAGAGATTCCTCAATACGCAGATGACTACCCAACTTAACAAGTGTCAGTTCTTCCTTCTTATGTTTCAATGTATGCTTGAAATCTTTTCAAGAAGGAGGGCGTTTGTCAATTATATAAGAGACTGGAATAGCCTCATCCATGTTCATTTTGTGTTGTGTAAACCTTCCAAGTATTCCAAGAAGTTCATTGTATTGTTCCATAACTGGTCTTGAATCAGTCATTTTGTAATTTGTGAAATTACTTAGAAGAAACTTCTTACTTGATGCATCCTCAGCCATATATTTGGCATCCAAGGAATCCCATAGTTCTTTGGAAGATTCAACATTTTGATAAATATCAAAGAGGGAATCAGACATACCATTGAGGATTAAACCTCTACAAATGTAATCATCATTCTCCCATTTGCTCCTCTTCCTCATCTGTTCCATAGTAGCATCATCACCATCGTCAGGAATTGGTGTGCTCAGAACATACACCACACTCATGCTTGAAAGAAAGAAGTGCATGTTCTTATGCCATCTCCTGAAGTCCACCCCTTCAAACTTGTCAAGCTTGGCAAAGTTTGAAGCCATGTATTTCATAGCAGCAGCAGCCATTGATTATCACAAAATAGTTTACTTTGATTGTTGGATGTTGATGAGAGCCCAGAACAGGGTTAAAATAATTAATGATCTAACTACGTACCAATTAAGGTTACCGGATATCACTTGGAATCGTGTTATCACTTTTCAACGTAAGATATTCGAACCTAATGCCTGGGTATGACGAATATCTACTTGGGATAAGACCATAAGTTTGTTATTTATTTAGGCACAAATTAATAACACTGTGCATCCAAGTGTTTATATTTGTTGTATGTTTCTTATGCATAATTGATTTCCAATATATAGGAAAATACTCATGGCTATTCAAATGGAATTATGAGGATTAATCGGCCCATTAATTGCCTCATAATTATCCCCATTATAGCCAATAGTGGTTACATTACCAATTAAACGTGGTCATAAGTGCGGTTTTAACTGCCACTTTAATAGGTCAGAGCAGTTACATACTCAGTCAAGCAGTACTAACTAATGGCAGTAGTAGTAACTTGCTCAGCAGTACTAACTTAGTACTAGCAGTATTATCATTAATACTAGCAGTAGTAAAACTGCTTAACAGTACTAACTTTGCCAAACCACTATAAGAGTCAGGGTAGTCAAAGACTTAATGGGTGTACACTCCGTACCTCCAAACCCATTTCCAAGTATGATCTGATCCCATAAGTGCACTAAATTTTCCAACAAATCACGGGAGCCACCTCACAGATTACCCTTCTCTCCCTTTAGTGTGCACCCCCTCTGCCACTTTGACAGAACTACCCATTGGATATGTAGCGATGAAAAAGTTGAAAATCTCATAGTTTATTTATTTATTTTTTTTAATTTCGAAAGCCATGAATTTGGGAATATCCCTGGCCCGACCCATATGGGCAAAGATCATGCAAAAGCCAGATTGGTTGTCCTACATGGGAATCTTTCAATATTTAAGATTACCGCAACATAAGATATAATTGATGTATGGGTAATAAAAGAATATGGGGTGGCTGATTCGTGGAGTAAAGATTTTGTGATTAATTTTGATTCGTGAGATAATGATCTTGAAATTGATATTTATGAATCGGTTGCTCACATGCTCGCTATTAGATTTAAGTGTCTAATGTGCCGTAACAATGGGGAGGTGGTGATGGTGTGTCACAATGGCTGTTTAATACTTTATGATTTATCAAAGAATTTTGGTAGATTCGTGAAGCACTCACCACTTGACCATCTAACCGAAACAATGGTTCATACACCTAGCCTGATATCATTGAGAGATGTCGTTGGAAGTAGGAACATGGAAGTGCTAAATGTGGAATCAAGGTATGGATATTTAAATGATTTTTTATACTTAATGTGATTTATCTTTTTGAATATAATGATCTAAAATGGTTTTTAAATGCAGGTTTGCATCACAAGAGTTGTATGTGAATAACTACCTGGAGTTAGCAAAAACTTTCACCAGGGTAGCTAATTAGTTGTTTTGTCAATTGTAGTTGAAAGTGTGGTTGTGATGTAGTAGTTACCTTTAGCTAGTACTTGATTTGTAAAAGAAATTTTGCTATAATTTAGTATAACATTTCTGGGAATTTTGAGGTGGTGCTATCATGATATATGATAGTTAGGTTTTCTTTCAAATTTTTGTTTAACTTACATAGAATCTGCTCCAGGTTGAAATTGAAGCATAGGATGTTGCTGGTTTAAACGAAACCATTAATATGATGCTTAAATCTCACACCCATCATTGAAGGCTAACGTGACTAGTTGCATAGTGGTTTGGTCAAGGAAATTAAACATAGCTGAAACCGAATGAACTCTCTAAACTGAAATGGCAGGGACAACCCTTCATAATTTCGTTCGTCGGTTTGAGAATTTCATAAACGTCAGATTAGGCCTGGTTTTATGGTTTCAGTTTTCAAACCAACCATTAGACCAAACCAAACTGTGTTGTGTCTATATCGCTCATTTTAAGTTTTATGTCTAGATGCAACTTTTTGTATAAATGATAGTGGTGGTGGCAGTGATCAATTCAAATACTCTAAGAGCATGTCACTCACCTTTCCTCCCTTCAATTTAGTGTTACATCACTTCTCATTGTTTTCTTTATGCCTTCATATCTTATCGCTTTTCTCCTATATTTGTCCCTTTTATATATTAAAAATACAGAGGCACAGACAATACACATGCACAAAAATTATAGGGGCGAGATGAGTGAATGGAACCGGTATGGGATAATGGGAAGGAACTTGTGATAATTGGAGGGATGTGGAGCGTAGTTTTTCTTGTGGGATTGCCTACTTGAAGACCGTCCTCGTAAGTACTCCCTTTTCTGTAATGGTTGTACGGCTACTACTCTTGTTTTTTTTCCATAGATATATAATATGAAGGTTTCTTGTTTGGGAAAATTGTCTAAAAATACATCGAACTTGCCACTTTTTACTATTGTATGCTATGAACTTTTTTTTCCCTATTGTATGCATAAACTTTCTTAATCACCTATTGTATGCATCGTTAGTCCTAACTCAGTTAAAATATTTGCATCTTTAGTCCTCATTGACTATAGAGTTAAAATATTTGCATCGTTAGTCCTCATTAAGTTAAAATATTTGCATTGTTAGTCCTCATTGAGTTAAAATATTTGCATCATTAGTCTTCATTGACTATAGAGTTAAAATATTTGCGTCGTTAGTCCTCATTAATTTAAAATATTTGCATCGTTAGTCCTCATTGACCATTCTTACGTTTTTATCAGTTTCATCCGTTTTTATACGTTTTCATCTTTCATGTTTTTATCAAATCTTTTGCCACACTTTTTTTTATCAAATATTTTGCCATATTTTTTATTCATTTTCGTTTACGGTTTAGGGTTTAGGGTTTAGGGATTAGTGTTTAGTGTTTAGGGCCTAAACCCTAAACCCTATAGAGTTAAAATATTTGCATCGTTAGTACTCCGTGAGTTAAAATATTTGCATCGTTAGTCCTCATTGATGATTCTTACGATTTTTCCCTTTTTCGTCCACTTTTCATACGTTTTCGTCCGTTTTTCTCATGTTTTCATAGGTTTTTATCAGTTTTCGTCCGTTTTAATACGTTTTTATCCCTAAACCCTAAACCCTTATGATCCAAATTATTAAAAGTGTAAAACACGAACGTTATCCGAAATAATGTTTTACATCAAAACTCGTGAGACTTTAACCTAAACCCTAAACCTTTCTGATCCAAATTATTAGAGTTTAGAGTTTAACCCTAAACCCTAAACGAAAATGAATAAAAAATGTGGCAAAATATTTGATAAAAAAAGTGTGGCAAAAGATTTGATAAAAACATGAGATATAAAAACGTATAAAAATGGTCGAAACTGATAAACATGTAAGAATGGTCAATGAGGACTAACGATGCAAATATTTTAACTCAATAAGGACTAACGATGAAAATATTTTAACTCTATAGGGTTTAGGATTTAGTGTTTAGCGTTTAGGCCCTAAACCCTAAACCATAAACGAAAAAGAATAGAAAATGTGGCAAAATATTTGATAAAAAAAAGTGTGACAAAAGATTTGATAAATACATGATAGATGAAAACGTATAAAAATGGACGAAACTGATAAAAACGTAAGAATGGTCAATAAGGACTGTTAAAATGGTACAGAACAAAGCTAATAATCACCCAACCAACCACCCCTTGGTGATAATCTCTTATTATAACAATATACACAGTAGATTAGTCCCCAACACAGGTGCTAATCAAACAAATACAAAGAAAGGATTGTTGTCCCTCTAATAGGTGCAACAATAGAATACATCAACTCACACTCTACGAAATCTATAAACCAAACCAAACCAAACCAGAGATCAAGATGATCTACTACACTTGTTTACAATAGTAAACTACCCAGAAAACCTCTAAAACCCAGATGATGATGAGAGATTATTTGTGTGTTAGATTGAGAGAAATATGAGATCGTAACTAATGAAACCCTAGCAGGATAGAGTCATTATATAGCTCAGGAACTTACACTCTGAACCTTGCACAACAAAACTTACAAAACAACACCCAAAGTTACAAGGTTAGAAATATAGTTATAAAATAATTACATAATAACCCCCTGAAGGTTCAGCTGTTTGTCACAAGGAAGCAATACTTTCAACACCCCCTGTCAAACTGATGAACCTGCAAACTGATTAACCATGCCAAGATTTTTAATCATAACACTATGTTGCACAGACCCATGGGCTTTAGTCAAAACATCAGCAGTTTGACTTTTTGAGTCAACCTTAACAGTTTTAATCAACCCAGAAGCAAGTTTTTCTCTAATCAAATGAACATCAATATCAAAGTGTTTAGTTTTCTCATGTATCACTTGATTAGCAGCAATTTGAATAGCAGCTTTATTATCACAAAACAACTCAACTGGCAACAAATTTTCTGTAATACCAAAATCATTTAACACTTTAAGAATCCATATAACCTCACATGTAGTAGAGGCTATACACCTATATTCAGCCTCAGCTGAAGATTTAGACAGTGTAGCTTGTTTTTTACTCTTCCAAGAGACCAAATTACCATTCACAAAAACACAATATCCTGAAACAGACCTTCTTGTAACAGGACACTTAGCCCAATCTGAATCAGAATAGGCAGAAACTTTAAACCCTTGATTATTTTTACTAAACTGTAGCCCATTACCAGGTGCAAGTTTAAGATACTTTAACACTCTTAAGCGAATATCAAAATGAGATTTCAAAGGAGAATGCATATACTGACTCAAGCAATGTACAACATAAAAAATATCAGGCCTAGTCATGGTAAGATATATTAACTTCCCAACAAGTTGCTGATAACTAGTAATATTTTTCAAATACTTATCATCATCAGACTCATTATTATTAAGCACAATATTCTCAGGTAATGGAGTTAAAACAGGCTTGCAACCAAGCAAACCATAATCATTCAACAGCTCAAGACAATATTTTCTCTGGTTTAAACATAAACCTTTACTAGTTTTTAACACTTCAATTCCAAGAAAATATTCCAACTCTCCTAAGTCTTTAATTTTAAACTTATTCCTTAGAAAAGTTTTAAATTTTTCAATCTCACTCTCACTATTACCAGTGATCACCAGATCATCAACATACACAAGTAAATACAATACTGAACTTCCTTCAGTTTTAACAAACAAAGAATGATCATTTTTAGATTGAACAAACCCAGCCTCAAACAGGGCCTCAGACAATTTAAGATTCCATTATCTTGGAGCCTGTTTTAATCCATAAAGAGATTTTTTAAGCCTGCAAACCTTTTTACTATTTTCTGGAAAAAGACCAGGTGGAGGTAACATATAAACTTCTTCATTTAAATCACCATATAAAAAAGCATTGTTAACATCCATTTGAAAATTTTTTCCAATCATTTTGAACAACAATACTTAATAAGCACCTGACAGTGCCCATTTTAACCACATGACTAAATGTTTCATCATAGTCAAAACCAGGTTTTTGATTAAAACCCTTAGCCACAATTCTTGCTTCATATCTTTCAATTTCACCATTAGATTTAAATTTAAGTTTCCAAACCCATTTAGATCCTATAGGAATTCTTCCCTCTGGAAGATCAACTTCTTCCCAAGTATCATTCTCATATAAAGCAACAATTTCATCATTCATAGCACTTTTCCAGTTAACATTCTTAGAGGCTTCCTCATAAGAGGAAGGTTCACAAGACTTATTCAAATTAGCAACAAAGCAACAATTATCAAAACTCAATCTAGTATGATTAGCAAATTTATTCAAACCATACTTAAGTTTAGAATCAAGCACATAGTCATTCAGTTTAGCAGGCAACTTAGAAGATCTACTAGATCTTCTACAACTAGTAGTTCCTTCCGCAGTTTGATTTTGAAACACATTTTGAAAACTAGGCACATCTATATCGGATGTTGCATTTCCCTCAGAATTTAAATTTTCATCTAAAGGAGTTGCAGAACTAGAATCAATTGGTTGCTGTAGAGCATCAGGGTAAAGTATCTATTCTAAATCCTGAACATCATCCATAACCCTACCATACTAATCTAGATTACCTTCTCTACCAACAAATACTACATCACTTGTTTCATCATTGAGAGAGGGACTAGGAGTTCTGGTTTTTGACTCAAAATTATCAAAGAAATTTAAAGTGTTGATATCAAGATGAGAATCTGACAAATCAGTTTGTTTCATTTTATAAGGAAAAATAGTCTCATCAAATTTGACATCTCTGGAGTATAATATAGACCTATTTTCCAAACTTAACAACTTATAAGCTTTCTTTCCACTAGCATAACCAAGTAAAATACACCTTTCAGACTTCTCAGAAAACTTATCAGACTCTTTTAAAATAGTAGCATAACAAAGACACCCAAAACTCCTAAGATGTGCCATGCTAGGTTCTCTACCATAGACCAAAGAAAAAGGAGATTTACCATTTAAAATAGAGGAAGGCAACCTGTTAATCAAATAGGTAGCAGTTAAAACACAGTCAGGCCAAAACACAAGAGAAATTCCCCCCTGAAACATAAGGCTTCTAGCAACATTAAGAAGATGCCTATGTTTCCTCTCAGTAATCCCATTCTGCTGAGGAGTATATGCTACACTAGTTTGATGAATAATACCCATTTTATCAAAAAAAATTCACCCATTTTATTATTAACAAACTCAGTACCATTATCAGACCAACAATCTTAATTTTCATATTAAACTGAGTCAAAACCATTTTAAAAAAACTTTGAAACATCTTAAAAACTTCATGTTTTCCTTTTAGCATATACACCCACACAGACCTGCTAAAATCATCAACAATAGTCAAGAAGTATTTGAAACCTTCCCTGCTAACAACCTTGTAAGGCCCCCACACATCTAAATGTATAAGGTCACCAAAAACAGAAGTCTTATGTTCACTTAAAGGAAAAGGGTCCCTTGTTTGTTTAGCCTTATGGCAAACATCACAAGGTGGACCCTTTCATCTCTGATTCCTATGTCGGTTCTATACAATCGATCATATATATAAAAGGGTCGATCTCATTCATTAAATCTAAACCCTAAACATTTTTTTCTATAGTCGGTTTTAATTGAAGCATTACTTTGGGTTCAGATTCATTGTGCCGTTCTTATCAAACCCTTAACGATTACTATACTTTTATGTTTTGGATTATCGATTGAGGGTTTTATAACCCTTAACGATTACTCTTGTTTTTGTAATCGTTAGTTAGGGTTGCTTGCTGGTGATGTACATATATCAGTTCTTCCATTGCTTAGGAACCTTTTTAGGGTTTCGTTATTATTATTGCTGGTATATGGTACTTTGTTGATTAGTTGGAGATCGTAGCATGTTCATGATTCATAGATCGATTTACTTTAACATGGTGCGTTCTGGTGCGTTCTGCTTAAAGCTTATAAAAACTTTTTAGGTTTTTATTAGCTCGATTGAAAGTAAACTCGGTTTGAGTCTTAGGATGCTGGTAGTATATCCTCGTTAGGGTATTGATGAAAGGGCTACTAGTTCTTGTGATGATGGTATGTGGGTCTGGGAGAGTGTGATGTTCTACGTGGGTAGATGTTTTGTATGCTGATGTTCACTTAGAAGTTAAGTTTGCGGGTTCTTATTCAAAAACTCATTTGATCGTTTGGTTGTGATTTGATCCTGTACGCGTACATGTTTATCATGTTATTGGATCTGGTTCGTTGCATGGTGGCCTTAATCATTCTGATATTATTACTACTTGGCTGTTTGATGGGGTGATCATGGCATTGGAAGTTAGGGTTCATCAAGCCCTATGATTGTTGCTACATGGTCCAGCACATGGGTTCATTGATTTTGATGCTTATGGCTGTTAGGATCGTTATGGCATGTAGAAGTGGGGAAGTGGCAATTCCAAGTCTTTGAAGAAACAAGTATGGTTCTGTTTTTGGTCATACGTGGTGCTTGGGACATAGTGGATTGTCTTTGAGCTGTTGGGGGGTGTTGTTACCTCTTAGCCTCTTTGTGTATGTTCATCTCCAGGTTATCACACATATGCTCTAATTCAGATTCTTTTGAAGCATGGTTTGTGGGACTATGAAGATGATTATTGAAGTTTGGACTACTATGACGATTTGAAGATTCAAGAGTCTACTTTATTTGCACTAATGTTTTCTCTTATAGTCGTTGTAGTTTAATGTTCAATTATTAGTTATAAGTGTGGCTTGTCACCCTTATATTGTATGTTATAGGAATGATGTTTCATTCCTATAGGAGAGTCTGTAAGTGTCCTTAGGGACTGAGATGAGGGAGTCACCCTCATCCTTTGTACTTCAATGTTTTTGGTGTAATATATTTTACCAGGGTGAAACATCCCTTTTACCCAAAAAAAAACATCACAAGGTGCCCCATGATCAATATGAGTTAATTTTAAAGAACCTTTTAAATGTTTTAAAACTTGATTAGCAGGGTGTCCCAACCTTCTATGCCAAACATCTTTAGAAACAAAACAACTAAGAAACTCACATTTAATCACACAAGCAGAAGAAACTTTGGACTTATCAAACAAATAAAGACCACCAGACTCACTACTAGTCCCCAGCACCCTCTGCTGATTCAAATCCTGAATATAGCATTTAGTCTCATCAAAACCAACTCTTAACTTGCTATCTTTAATCAATTTATTAACAGACATGAGACTGACACAATACTCAGGAACAACTAAAACATCAAACAAAACCACATTATCATTAAGCTTTAGGTTACCAACATGAGTAACTTTAGCTAAAGTTCCATTAGGGTGTCCCACAGTAATCTTTAAATCAGATATATCAATCAAATTATGCATATTAAGAGGACTATTAGTTAAATGTTGATTAGCACCAGAATCAATTATCCATCCTAGATGATAATTGACCCCATCCAACTTAATATTAGCACCAAAAAACTTGTAAAAGTGTTGATTAAAGAAAACATTGCAATTAAAAAAGGAACAAGAATCCCTACCTGCCATATTGGCATGAGTAGAGGTTCCAGGTTTATCATTCAACAAACTTAAAAGCTTCATAACCTGTTCATTGCTCAAGGACATACTACCAGTACTATTCTTAACCACATAAGCACTTTTTATATCGTTAGTTTTATTGAAATTATTAGTAGGTTTCAGATTAGGATTCTTTTTAAAACCAGGTGGATAACCAATAGTTTCAAAACATCTTTCAATAGTATGTCCCTTCAAACTACAATGAGAACAAAGCAAACTATCATAGTTTCCCCTATTATTAGACCTAGAATTGTTACCATTATTGTTTCTTCTCCAATTAGCATTTTTATTATCATAAGTCTTAGAAACAAAAGCAGACACCTGAGCCTTCTCAGTTTTAACAGTTGTGGTTGAAACCCCTCTATGGGATTCTTCCCTTGATACAATGACAAAAGCATCTTTGACTTCAGGAAGGATTTCTCTGGTCAAAAGAGTACTTCTTATGGGTTGATAAATGTCATCAAGACCTCTAAGGAACTGCATCGATTTTAACAACTTACCATGATCAACAAGTTCTTGTCTAGCCTCAAGAATGCAATCAGGAAACTTAGTAAGAATATCAAACTCTCGCCACAAAGAATTCAACTTATGATAATATTCAGATACAGGTAAACCACCTTGTTTAAAACTGTTAATTCTTTGAAGCAAATTAAAATCTACAGAACCATCAATTCTATCATAGGTATCTTTTAAATCTTTCCACACAACAGAAGCATTATCAGAAAACAGATGCCCAAGATACACATCTTGAGTTAAAGAACTCAAAATCCAATTAAGCACAACAGCATTACATCTATCCCATTGAGCCTCTAACAAAGGACTGGCAGCATAATCAGTTCTAATACAAGAACCATTAAGAAAACCAATTTTATTTTTAATTTGCATAGCAAGTTTTATAGCACTAGCCCAAACTCTATAATTCTCAACACCAGCTAATTTAATACTCACAACAAAAGCACAATTGGAATCATTAGGATGAAGATGTAGAGGTACTGTGATCAAGACTGCTAATAATAATAGCCATACTGAACAATTAAAAGAACACTAAACCAAAGAATACCAGATAAACAAACAAGCAACCAGAGAAAACTAAAAATACTAAAGAAACAGATAATCAACAAGCACCAACTAATAAACCAAACAATCAACCAAATATAACTAAAACTACAAACCATAAAAGAACCAAACACACTCACACCCAGGACTAACTTAGCCCAAGCCAGCAAGCTGTGATCGACCAGAGCAGGTATTCACACCTCTTATAAAGGCAGATCAAGAAGTTAGTCAATTCATTTGCGCCCACTAAACTCAGAACTAGTTACCCTAAAGGAAGAAAGAACCTTACAGTGCTATAGAAATGAAACCAGCAGCGGAAAATAGCCCAAGAACCACAAGATTCCCAGAATACAAGAAACCCCCAATTTGAAAAATTAGGGTTTCTTCCAATTAAACCAAGAAATCGCCAATTCAACCACAAAAACAACTAAAACCACCTTCAATCGAACCAAGAATGTAACAACCCGCATTTTCGGGACATTTCTCCTATTCACTATTCATCAGTTACTATTCATCATTTACTATTCACCAGTCACTATTCATCATTTTACTATTCATCGTTTTCGGAGTCAGTTTGTGATTCCGAGAAGCGTTCAGAAATTTTACTATTCATGTGACACTATTCATTTCCGGAAGGAAATCACTATTCACGATTGTCGTTCGTCATTTCGTAAACTGAGTTTACGAGTCTTCAAATTCGCGTAACCAGTTAGGTTTAGCTGCGAATTCATGCATCATTCATTAATGACACTTGATATAGACTGGAATAGTCTTCACATCATCATCACTTGAGAACCTACACGGATATGCATTATTTCCATTTACGTATGCTTAATTGGTAATTAACGATACCACTCAGTTTTACTACTAACGTATACCCAATACTCCCGACTATGATCCTAACATATTTACATACTCATAATAATAATATAAAAATTATATTATTAATTTACCCGGTGTTTTGAAAGCAATGGCTACATTTTACGGTCGGAGCTTATAACTCCGTCGGTTTGCGCTATTTCAATTCAATAATTATTTTAACACCCGATTATCATCTGGAATAATATTTTACAACTTTTACAACTTCGTCGTATTTTATTTTACCTCGGTAACATTTATTTCTGGTTAACTCGGTACCCGGTAACACCTAATACATAACAATGTTTAAATAATACTTGCACATACTAGACACATTCATTTATTAGTCTACAACGCTCCGGTACCTTGCTCCTTCACCAGTCTATAATTTTATACTATGAAACAAATTTCTATTCTTTGAATACTTACGGTTTTAAATTCAACTAACGTTAATTTTTTTTCAAGAATGTAATACTCGGCATATCCGATTTTCTCAACAATTATTTTTAGAGTATTTTTATACTTTCAAAATTATTGCAAAAGTCCCAAAAATATTTTCCGATGTCCAAGTTAAATTCTTTACATCTTACGTTTAATTACGTATGACTTTCGTTAACTACTAAAATAATACCCAATACATATTTTTACTACCCAATACATTCAATATATACATTTTATACAAATTAAATTTATTTTCTTCCTATCCTAGTCCTATGGCCGCCCCTCCCCTATATATTGTATAAGAATTCACTACAAAATCTACTAAATTTCAAACCTTTTAAACATGTGATGAAACATGTAATTAATTAAGGGTGGCTAGAACAACTCTTTGTTCCCTCCTTTTCCTTAAAATTCGGTAACCACAAGGACAATGCATAAGATATTTTTGACCAATATTTGACCCATTTGGTTATATATATATATATACCTAAACCTAGTTACCATTTTTAGTTACAAAGAAAACTAATCACCTCCTACACATATACAAAAATCGACCCACCATCAAGAACTAGAAGAACCCATCATTTTTTCAAGATTCAAGTGTTTATCAAGTCATAGTATTGATCTAGTTAAGGTTTTGAAATAAAAACTTCAAGATTCTTAAGTTTCCTTGCTCAAAAATCATCCAATCTTCAAGCTTCAAAAACACTTTTGATCTTTTCATACTTTCATTACTTTATATTTTTATGTATTTTCAAGAAATATTGGTAAAACATGCAAGTATGTAAGATCCATACCACTTGTTACTCATTTTGTTTTTATAAACACTAGATCTATAATTTCACTAGTAATCTCATTAGATCCATTAAGATTGGTGATGTTTAGGACCCCATGACACCCTAAGAAGGTGTATGGTAGGATTGGGTATTTGTGGAGTTGATTTGAGATAGTTTGGATAAGCCTTGAACAACTAACTAGGAAAATCGATTTTTGAAACTATATATTACCTACTGTCCCTATTTGCAAAACGTGGGAAACTCAGGGTCTAGGGTGTAACTTTGAACCAAAGATTTAGAAAATACATTCCGAGACGAAACTATGGCCGAAAACGGGGATAAAATCCGAGTTACGACGAAAAAGATATGCTATTTTCAAGATTTACGTCGAAAACTATATTTTCTGAAATATTGAATCTGTCCCGATTTTTCTAGCTAGGAAAACTGAGATTTAATGATATCTAGACTAGCCGAGACCTTGAGAAACCTAAAGTATACTTGAATACCTTCGCGGGGATATAAAGAACATAGAAAACGGGCTTATAACGAAAAAGATACAAGTGTTTGAAATCCGACGATATATATATATTTCCATCAGCTTTTTACACTAATAGAGTTTTGACGTAAACTGTCTTTGCGAGGCACCACTTTCACGGCTGTTTTTCTTTATGATCGGATCAGTTTGAGTCCGAGCCGTAGTTTTATGAAATCAAGATCTCCCAGCAAGCTTTTCAAATCAATTGGCCGTTTGATCATTGGACTCGTAACGAATAAACTACGACCTCATCTATATACCCGATGAACTATATATATTTTGACAGCTTTTGCTATAATGAAATTTTCTAAGTGTTGAACATAATATTTTCAAATAGCAACAATAAGAGTCGATTTTCTCATCGATCAAGACCCGTATAGCCAAAAGTTAAATGAAACGACTTCAAGATATTGTTACAAGGTTTTCAAAAACGCCGAGCTTGACCATTAACACTTAACGTACAATATTTCGCGACTAGTTTTGCGAGGCCATTTTGGGCATATTGTCAAGTAATGAAAATGTTATTTTTGCGACGAAAACCTTATATTTACCGATAAAACACCAAACGAGGATCGTGGGGTACCTTTTCAACACAATTACATGAAAAGTGGTTATTAACTTAACGAGACGTCAAAAATGTATTTTTCGACGATAAGCGTTATTTCCAAAACTAACGAGTGGTATCGATAGCATACGTACTTGCATATGTAGCATCATTTCGTTTCTTACATGAGAAACTATCATTCATATTAGGTTGCGATTAGAGATCGTGCCTCGTTTCAGTGTATCCACTTTTGTCATCATAGCTATCGCACCAGGTGAGTTCATACCCCCTACTCTTACTTGTTTTTATAACTGTTTTGGGGGAGAATACATGCTCGTTTTTAACTAAACTCAATGATTGTTTATTTGAATGCGCAATTGCATACTTAAACACTACTGTTTCTCTGGATACTTGATTGATTATTCAAATGCACCTATGTGTATATCAGTTGCATACTTGATTATTTTCTCGCATACACAAGCGTTTTATAAACATGCAACACACTTTATGAACTCTTGCTCTTATGCAACACCCTTTATGAACTATTGCTTTTATGCAACACACTTTATGAACTCTTGCTCTTATGCAACACACTTTATGAACTCTTGCTTTTATGCAACACCCTTTATGAACTGTTGCTTTTATGCAAACACTTTTATGGACCATACTTAAACTTATGCTTTATTTACACTATTACGCGGATTAGCCTAAGCCCTTGAATCCCACTATGCCCAAACTCATGAACCGTCAATTCCTGCTGGGAAGCGCGAATGTTATAAATAGATCTATTGGTGGTGACTCCCCCGTTCGGTTTGACCGGATAGGCAAACGCGAGCGTATAACATGTCGAATTACAAGTGTAACGGGATAAACACTTGCCGGGCCTTTATATTTAACATGCTTCTAGAGCATGCACACTGTTATAGCTTCGGTTGCATGAACTTAGCGCTAGCGTAATAGACTATTTTTCTATGTGATATTATATTTGTTGTAATGATCACACACTCTACTCATGGTCCACAATCCTGATTTTACTGTAAGGTAAACTTTATTTTTATGACATTGTGAGTTACACAATGGTCACAAAACTCTCTATTGTACTCACAACACTATTGTTTTTATACAAACTTATGAACTCACCAACCTCGTGTTGACACTCTTTAGCATGTATTTTCAGGTTTTAAGCAATGGCACGCTACTGGAGGTTTTGGCAGGGCATGGCATGGTCATAGAAGACTCTGATATTCACTTGGGGACCATTTTAAACTATTTTACGGGCCTACTTCCGCACTATATTTTAACGATGTAAAATTTAATACTTTTGGTTAAATGATTTTATTCTAAATGATTGAAGTGAAAACCAGTTTTGAACTTGTGTTGTAATACCAATTGAGTTACACCCCAGCTACATGTATGCTTCCGCTAGACCCGATTTTGGGGGTGTGACAAAGAACCTCAACAATCAGAAAACCCCCAAAAATTAGGGTTTCAAGAAAAAACCCTAATTCAATCGAGCTCTTAATCAACCAAGAATCACCAAGAGATCAACTGATTACAAACCTAGAGCTCTGATACCATGTTAAAATGGTACAAAACAAAGCTAATAATCACCCAACCAACCACCCCTTGGTGATAATCTCTTATTATAACAATATACACAGTAGATTAGTCCCCAACACAGGTCCTAACCAAACAAATACAAAGAAAGGATTGTTGTCCCTCTAATAGGTGCAACAATAGAATACAGCAACTCACACTCTACCAAATCTATAAACCAAACTAAACCAGAGATCAAGATGATCTACTACACTTGTTTACAATAGTAAACTACCCAGAAAAACTCTAAAACCTAGATGATGATGAGAGATTGTTTGTGTGTTAGATTGAGAGAAATATGAGATCGTAACTAATGAAACCCTAGCAGGATAGAGTCATTATATAGCTCAGGAACTTACACTCTGAACCCTGCACAAACAAAACTTACAAAACAACACCCAAAGTTACAAAGTTAGAAATATAGTTATAAAATAATTACATAATAACCCCCTAAAGGTTCAGCTGTTTGTCACAAGGAAGCAATACTTTCAACAAGGACTAATGTTGCAAATATTTTAATTCAATAAGAACTAACGATGCAAATATTTTAACTCAATAAGGACTAACGATGCAAATATTTTAACTCAATGAGGACTAACGATGCAAATATTTTAACACTATAGTCAATGAGGACTAACAATGCAATTATTTGCACTCAATTAGAACTAACGATACATACAATAGTGTGATTAAGAAAGTTTATGCATACAATAGGATGATTAATAAAGTTTATGCATACAATAGGAAAAAAAAGTTCGTAGCATACAATAGTAAAAAGTGGCAAGTTCGATGTATTTTTAGACAATTTTCCCTTCTTGTTTTTAACATAATATAACTGTGTTTTTTCTGTAAATGAAATTGTTTCAAATCGTGAAATCGTCTGAATGAACTGATTTTGGTTTGGTCGGTTCAGTGTCAAAGAATAACTAATTGACATTGGTTTCAAAGAATAAGTTGGTCTTTTTGGTAAACTGGTTGAAATTAAGCCCACTTGATCAACTTGGATGCCAACACAAATTTAGCTGTAATTCAATAAACTTAGATACATGAATAATAAACTTGATTATATGCTACATTCGGCAATTATCTATTGTTCTTGGATGATAGCACTCATTTTTCGAGTCGACATACAAGCATGGGCGGAGACAGGAGGGGGCAAGGGGGAACATGCCCCCTAGCGAAAAAAATTGTAGTGTAAATTTTCTAAATGTTTTCAGCGATACCCATAATTTCTTTGACCAGCTGGGGGCTGGGTACAACAAAAGAACTTGGATAAAGAATCAAGAGACACTTTACCCACTCCAAATAACAAGCTGATCGTTAGGATCTCGTCAGCAGTTCTTGTGGAAAACTAGAAGTGGGGGTTGAATAGTTTTACACCTTTTTCGTTTTATTAGTATTGTAAAAGATAGTTTCTAAAGTTTAGATGAAAGTTTCAAATCTTAATTGCGGAAATATAGATACTAGTGTATTTGCGATTTTGTATAAACACTACTTGAGTTTAATGTTAGGAAAGAGTTTTAGTTTGATCTTTATGTGAAATCAATATGTGCACAACACAAGCAATTGTAACTATGAATGATATGCAAGTAAGGAATTAATCAAAGAGTAAGAGATGGAAAGATCAAACCGAGAGACAAAGGATTTATAGTGGTTCGGCTACAAGGACACATTCCTTGCCCTACTCCACTCCCCGAGTCACCTACTCGAGAGTTTTCTTCACTAGATCAAAAACCTCCTTTATGGCGGAGAAAACCTTACACACCAATTAGCACACCACAACAATGTCACACCACAATCACAACTTCAACACAACTTCTTCACACCAATCTTCTTCACACCTATCTTCTACACACCAATCTTCTACACTTCAAATTTCTTCACAACTTTCTACTTTGCTCCTAGCTTCTTCACAACTTAATACTTCCTAACTCTTTTTCTTCACGCCACTTGTTTCTTCACACCTTCACTACTAAGTCCTATCCACTACCCCAAGATATGTACTACTTCACAACTTCTAGGCTTCAAGGTCTTTTCAACTTCAAAGCTTCAACTTCTTTGTCTTCACAACTATCTCTACTTCAATATGCAATTACGACTTATCTCTTCTAACACAAATCCTATCCACCTCTACTTCTTCACTACTAGTACAACTTCATACCTTCAATAGATCTAGATCCTATATCTAAATCTATCTAACCAATGTATACACAATGTTCACAAGAAAGAAAATGATATACAAGATGAACTAAATAAACAACTTAGATAGCAAGATGATACTAAGTTGTAATACTCCTAATCTTGATAAGTAGGAGTATTCTTCTCTTTGCACTTGAAAGAATGAGGCTTTGGATCACTTGGAAACAAAGGCTTAAGAATTGTATGATCAAAGGATTTTTAGGATTGAAATGGAGATTTGAATCAGAAAGTTTTTGTGCAAAAAAGTGAGGAAAAAATCCAGGTTTAAGGTGGTATTTATATGCAACAGATTCTGACAGAGGAGCGTGGCCGGTCCCCTTAAATCATGGCCGGTCCCCTTAAAATTAAGGGGACCGCCCAGCTGAAACGGCCAGAATCTTTGTCTTTTAGTGGGGAAAGTTTATTTGGTGAAAAACTAACTGATTTTGGTTAAAAATTTGAAATCATATATTTAGTATGATTAAAACATTTTTCTTTATTACCAAAAGTGTTTTTCAAAAATATATAATATGTTTATATAATTTAAATAAACTTTGTATTAGTTGATTAAATATCCCTTTGATCATAAATTGCACTAAACACTTTGTTTATTCATACCTTAAGTGATTAGTTGGTGAAAGTGATTATTTACCACTAAATACTTGTTTACGTCATAATATTTGGTTTGATGAGTTTAGATTTTGTGATTATCAAAACATAGAGATATCGAAAGATATGAATAATGTTTTTAGTCAATTATTTATATCAACAATCTCCCCCTTTTTGATGATTACAAAACCTAAACTTAATAAATCCAAAAATTAATTTTTAGACAAGTATTTAGTAAGTTTACATTCACTTCTCCCCCTTTTTGTAGAATCAAAAAGGTTAGGCCGAGTAAGCTTCGTGAGAGAAGTTTAAACGGGTAGAAATCTCCCCCTTGATGTATGCTCCCCCTCGTTTGAGGGCACCAAGGGTTCGAGTAATGGAATTCTTGCAAGAAAAAATATTAGAAGCACAAGCATGGCACAAGCAAACACATATATCATAACATCAACAACTAGTAAGCATGGCAAGGATAATTCGAAACATATATTAAATCATTCAATAATATAAAATGATCATGTCAACCCATAATCATTGTTACAAAGGCCATAAAATTAGAATTACAAACAAAGTAGAATATCCTAATGTGCCAACAAGGAGTGTCACCAAACTTTCTTGAATCCCAAAATGGTTGAGAAGTCTTATTTGAAAATGAGAAACATAAGCATATAAAATGCTTGGTGGTTTGGTGGAGGTAAACTTTTGGTTGCATGGATGTTGGTGAGTTTTGAGATATGGAGCTTGGAGGTGGTGGAATTGAAGTTGGGTTTGTTGGTGGAGAGTTTTGATGTTGTTCAAGTGATGGTGTTTGTTGAGATCTAGTAAGAAGATACTCAATCCAAGTAAATTGCTCATTCAATGCAATGGTTTGTTGTTGAAGGAAGATGCAACAAGGGCAATTGTTGACATGCTTCTCAATTTGGTTTTTGTTATGTGGTGATGATGGTGAGTTTGATTGTGGTAGATCTAAATTGCGTTGAGCAAGATGTAATGCTAAAAGAGCACTAAGCTCATATGCCTCTTTTAGCTCCTCAACGAACTTCAAGTGTTCGGAGGAAGGTGATGGTGGTTGAGCTTGATAGTTGTCTTGGGTGAAAGTTTGAACATGCAACATGGGAATGGCATGTGAGGTTGTAGGATGTGGTGGTGGTACTCTTGGTGGTGGAGACATGATTGAGCTTGGGTAATCATGAAAGCATGATATGGGTGGAAGAAGTTCTTCATGAGATGATGGTGTTTTTGTTGAATGAGCAACATGTGAGGTATTAATTGAGAGGTTGGGATCGTTGTTTTGGGATTGAGCATGCTCATCAAATGAAGAAGCATTAATGAGAGCATGAGTGGATGATAGGTTGTGAGATGAATCATTAGTGTGGGATTGAGGTTTGGTTGTTGGTTGACTTGGAACAACATCACTTGAGTTATGACAAGAATCAAGTTTCCTCCTCCAAACGGGTTTGACGGAGATCCTTGCGGTTCTTGAAATCTTAGGTTTTTGGTTGTTGGGAGATGACATGTTTGGGTGTGATGGCCTTAATGATGGGAAGAGGGTATTTATAGTGTATGAGAAATGTGGTTTAGGAAGGTAAATTTTGAGGGATAACATGGGACAAAATATGTTTGTAAATTTTGGGAAGTATAGGTTGAAGTGGGTCAAAAAGTGATAAAGAAAACAGTATCCCCGACCATCAGATGGCCGGTCCCCTTAATTAGGGGCCGGTCCCCTTAATCATTAAGGGGGTCGCCTTATATAATTAAGGGGGCCGCCCATCTGGTGATTCCTAGAATGCCAGAAATGGGTTTTTGGCAGAAAATTTTCAAAAAGGTTGTGTTTTTGGATTTTGATTCAAGTAAGTTCAACTCTTTGAGGCAATATAGGGCATACTATTCATGAATGTAGAGAGTGATATAGAAATAATTGAAATAAGCAATAAATTTCTAATAATCATGCTATCTATTTATTTATCAATTAAGATATGCAATTAAGGAGGCAATAAGGCAAATAAGCTAAATGTGCAACTATATGAAAATAATAACATTTAGCCTAGAGCAAACATATTGATGATTGTTAACAAGTAAAAAATAGGTAGATATGATTATATGGACTTCAAGACTTGTTACAAACAAGATCCATATGGGCAAGTCATGATTCTCATGAAGTAATTTGATTAAATTGTGAATGTCATTTCCAATAGAGGTGTATGACACATGTGAGAAAGTTAAATGTGTTTTAAGCAAAACGTTTTTAGTTTTATTCAACAATGTTTTGAAGTAAATTCAAGTGTGCATTACAATAACGTAGATTGAATTTTGTTTCATAATGTGAAGAAAAACAAGACAAAAAGAAAATTTCAATCTTGTTTTTGATTAAAGTAATGGTTATGAAAGAAGTTTTAGTTAAAAAAAAAATCATTCAAAAAGAGAGAAGTTTTAAACATGATGTTTTGATCATGATAATCAAGAAGTTGCTAGTGAATGATTTGAAATGGAAGCTTGTCATGCTTCAAGAGAATCACTTAAGCCCATTGTCACACATAATCATCCTTAATGACACCTAAAGATATTAAAGTGAAATGAGAGATACTTATGATCTAAATGCAATGGGACAGGAAGGAGCAAGGTAAATGGTTCATGGATACAAGATAGACCTATGTATATATATATATATATATATATATATATATATATATATATATATATATATATATATATATATATATATATATATGTATGTATATATGTATACAAAGAACATCATAATATCAAGTTGCAAACAAATATCAATTATAATGCATCTATTTATGCAACTAGTAAGATCATATAGCTTAAGTGGAAGGGTTCTACTATAGATGATAGAAGATTAAGAAAAGTGATAATAGACTAAACAACAAGAAGGTTAATAATGCTAATATCATACATGCATATATTAGTGTTGATAATCTAAAAGCATGGCAATTTATCAGTTAAATCACATTCACATACTAACTAAAACAATCTAAAATATAATGTAACATTGACAAGTTTTTGAAAAGAAAAACTTATCTCAGGTCCAGCTTTTCAAAAAGAGTGAGCATGACGGTGATAGAAGAAATCATAAGAGTTAGTCCACAACAAGTCGAAGTAGCCAAGTAATATCCGAAACTCCAAGAGTGAAGAGCAAAAAGCCGAGACAAGAAAATTCCCGCAACAACGTCATAGGCGAAACATTTGCAGAATGTGAAACAACGTGATAGAAACCAATATCCGTCAAAGGTAATAGAGCGAGATGAGTAAATCAACACGTAATAGACTCTTCATGCGTTAATTACCTAAACATGATAAACAGCTTGGTACCCAGATTCTTATGGGTCCTAGATGGTTAGATGAGAACATCCATTGCATTTGAATGCACATGATGGGATGCCGTCAATAAGTATAAGAATTCATCAATAGTTTGTTTTAATTAACAAACAATGATTTTCTTGACTAGAATAATAAGTAATGAATGTTAATAGTATTAGTCCTAAATTTACTCACTAGATTTAACAAATTTTATTTGTTTTGATACATTTGTTGAAGGATCATTTACGATAAATCCTAACCCGGTTTTATCATAAAATGGCTTTTGAATGTCTAGAAGATATTTTAAAGATTTTGAACTATTTTCGAATTTTGCCAATGTTTTTGCTTTTTCATTTTCCATTTTAATTTCATGTTTGTAGTCTTGACAATTTTTACATTTAAGATCGATTTCAATATTACTTTCAAGTCTAGACATTTTATCTTCTAAAATGGTTTCTTTTCCAAAGTTGTTTTCAGCGGATGTTGAAAGTTCGTTCTTAAAAATAATTTTTGAGTCAATGTTGCAAAAATGTTTGAAGTTGTTTTCCATTTTTAAAAATTCTAATATAAATTGATCATAGCAAAAATGTTTAGTTTTGGATTGTACCTTCTTTGTAGTTGTACATTCTTGACATGCTATACGGTGATCAATTTCATTTTCCATGTCGCTCCATGTTTTGTTTGTAGTTTCACTTGGATCTAGAAACATGTAGTTCTTGCCATCAATACTTGTGTTCTCATTTGTTTGAATATTCTCATAAGCCGTATTATCATCGTTTTCTTTGCACTTGTTGCACCATGATTTATTCACGCTCTTTCTTCGGATTTGGCTCATGTATTCTTCGTTGTAGATACCTTCAATGATCACATTTGAACTAGTAGTACATGTGTTTAATTCAACTAAATATTTATTTACTAAATTTTCTAGATTGACTATTTCTTGTGCAATATCAAGTTTATCATCTTTGGTTTTACATTTCTCTTGGTGATTCTTTAAAAAGCATTTCCAAACATCATTTGCCGTTTTACAACGAAATAATCTTTCATATTTAACTTTTGGTAGAGTTTTGAAAATAAGTAATTTGGCTTTAGTGTTTTTATCAATATTAGTTTGAAGATTATTATATTGATTTTCAAAATCCATTTTGGTTGTTTTAAGATCACCAATTGAAATGATATGCCAAAGATCAAGATCTATTGATTTCACATAATTTTCAAATTTAGTCTTCCATTCAAGAAAATGATCATTTTCAAATAATAGTGGTTTTTGCGTAAATTCCTCTTCTAGATATTTTTCAAATTCCATAGATCGTTACAAGTTTTAAAATACAATATATTTTAAAATCTTGCTAGACCTGGCTCTTGATACCAATTGTGGAAAACTAAAAGGGGGGTTGAATAGTTTTACGCCTTTTTCATTTTATTAGTATTGTAAAAGATAGTTTCTAAAGTTTAGATGAAAGTTTCAAATCTTTATTGTGGAAATATAGATACTAGTGTATTTGCGATTTTGTATAAACACTACTTGAGTTTAATGTTTGGAAAGAGTTTATAATTTTGTATATCATATATAAGCATATATATGTATAAGTGTTTTAATATATGTTTGTGTACTTGGTTTGTTTTTGAAAGACTAATATTATGAATGAGTTTTAGTTTGATCTTTATGTGAAATCAATATGTGCACAACACAAGCAATTGTAACTATGAATGATATGCAAGTAAGTAATTAATCAAAGAGTAAGAAATGGAAAGATCAAACCGAGAGACAAAGGATTTATAGTGGTTCGGCTACAAGGACACCTTCCTTGCCCTACTCAACTCCCCGAGTCACCTACTCGAGAGTTTTCTTCAATAGATCAAAAACCTCCTTTATGGCGGAGAAAACCTTACACACAAATTAGCACACAACAACAATGTCACACCACAATCACAACTTCAACACAACTTCTTCACACCAATCTTCTTCACACCTATCTTCTACACACCAATCTTCTACACTTCAAATTTCTTCACAACTTTCTACTTTGCTCCTAGCTTCTTCACAACTTAATACTTCCTAACTCTTTTTCTTCACGCCACTTGTTTCTTCACACCTTCACTACTAAGTCCTATCCACTACCCCAAGATATGTAATACTTCACAACTTCTAGGCTTCAAGGTCTTTTCAACTTCAAAGCTTCAACTTCTTTGTCTTCACAACTATCTCCACTTCAATATGCAATTACGACTTATCTCTTCTAACACAAATCCTATCCACCTCTACTTCTTCACTACTAGTACAACTTCATACCTTCAATAGATCTAGATCCAATATCTAAATCTATCTAACCAATGTATACACAATGTTCACAAGAAAGAAAATGATATACAAGATGAACTAAATAAACAACTTAGATAGCAAGATGATACTAAGTTGTAATACTCCTAATCTTGATAAGTAGGAGTATTCTTCTCTTTGCACTTGAAAGAATGAGGCTTTGGATCACTTGGAAACAAAGGCTTATGAATTGTATGATCAAAGGATTTTTAGGATTGAAATGGAGATTTGAATCAGAAAGTTTTTGTGCAAAAAGGTGAGGAAAAAATCCAGGTTTAAGGTGGTATTTATATGCAACAGATTCTGATAGAGGAGCGTGGCCGGTCCCCTTAAATCATGGCCGGTCCCCTTAAAATTAAGGGGACCGCCCCTTATAATTAAGGGGGCCGCCCAGCTGAAACGGCCAGAATCTTTGTCTTTTAGTGGGGAAAGTTTATTTGGTGAAAAACTAACTGATTTTGGTTAAAAATTTGAAACCATATATTTAGTATGATTAAAACATTTTTCTTTATTACCAAAAGTGTTTTTCAAAAATATATAATATGTTTATATAATTTTAATAAACTTTGTATTAGCTGATTAAATATCCCTTTGATCATAAATTGCACTAAATACTTTGTTTATTCATACCTTAAGTGATTAGTTGTTGAAAGTGATTATTTACCACTAAATACTTGTTTACGTCATAATATTTGGTTTGATGAGTTTAGATTTTGTGATTATCAAAACATAGAGATATCGAAAGATATGAATAATGTTTTTAGTCAATTATTTATATCAACAGTTCTGATGATTGCAAAGATCTTTTCCATTTTTACACAAAATTATTTTGTGATCTAGTGACAATGTTGAATGTGATAAGCAGTGAGAATTCACCAAGGAAGTTTCAAAAGAATTTGAAGATATGTTTGTATTGTAATACATTAGAGTTACCCTACCTAAACACAAACCTAACAATATCTATTCACAAAGACAGAATTCAAAAATCAAAGATTGAAAGTGGATATTTTGCTGAAATTTACCTGAAGCAAGAGCATCTACATAAATACTTGTTCATGTCTGACTGGTATGAAGCGGAATTGAGTTTCTTCAGTTGCATTATAGTGTTTCTCACTCCCAGATGTCAGCGAGTCCAAGCGATGACTGTTTTGGTTTTACAAGACACATTTGAGATGTCCATAAGGTTCTGAAAATGTGTGGTTCTGATAGAATCGAACTTTTGATTGATTTGGGTACTTAGGAGCCTATGGATGAAGACATGGTCTCTCTGGATCCCATTCAATTTCATTCGGAGGAGGAGCCTTATAAAAATCATATTGATTCTTATCTAAGGAAGACAGGATTAACCGACGCTGTTCAAACAGGTATAGGGCAATTAAACGGTATTAATGTAGCAATTGGGGTTATGGATTTTTAGTTTATTAGTTTTCTTATTCAGGAAAATTAAAATGAAAAAAATAGTCTCCCGTCTCGAGCTTGTTATTGTTTGTTATATTATTTAGTTCTGATTTTTGAATTTAAGAAACGTTCATTCAAACATTGAACTCGATATAAATAAGACGTAGCTATAATTCTTAACTTTAAAAGATGTATCATTCTTACAAATGACAAATTTATCAGTGTCAACAAGCAAGATCAAGAACAAACAAGCCAACAAAACATAACTATATTAATACATATGAACATATAAAACTAGAAAAAATATGGTGGTAATAGGCGATCTAAAATCATACCAACCTGTTTGGCAACCTTGAACATACCACTATACGAGTGCATCAGAATACTCTTAAACAGGGGCCTATTTTTATCTGTCATACCCTTTACCTTATGCTCATGAGCAGAGCCGTATACAAGGTTGTGCGAGGTGTTCTACCGCACGGGGCCTCAAATTTTTAAGAGCTCAAAGTATATATCTCATTATATATTTGGGGCCTCAATATTTATTAACAATAAAAATTGTTAGGGTTATACAATTTTATGTTGTAAAATTTTGTTAAAACTTAAGACAATATATCATCAAAATACTATGTTTTTAGCTTCAGCAGTTGGTATAATATATTTTTGCCCATCATAATTAGTCATCGCACAAGGCCTCCGTTTGCTTAGCTACGACACTGCTCATGAGCCAATAGTCCTTGTAATGTTTGAATTAAATAAATTGTACCAAAAGTCCAAAACATCACTACATTCAACACGACAACTGAAGGAAAGGAATACAACACCAAACACTGTCTTAATTTCTAATTCGTATCTTTCACATACATTTAGAGAAATGTAGGCCATATAACAAAATGACAATCCAAACGAACCCAACTTAAACAGTTTAAGGAAACAGCAAAACTTGAACAAAAACATCATATATATATATATATATATATATATATATATATATATATATATATATATATATATATATATATATATATATATTATATCTTCCAACAGTTGCATCAACTTCCCAAATTCAAGAAACATCAAGATTTCAAAATTTTCGCACTTCCTTGATTGTTCTAGTTAGTTCAACATACAGTATTAAAGGTGCTATAATAAGAAATATGATAAGGTACACCCATGACCAAATCAAATATACTACGTGCAAATTAAAATGGCACATATTTTTAAGTTAGATATCGCACACTGTGGGTGTTTAAGGATCCGCATTAGTTGTAGCTCCATTAATCCACTCACTATCTTTTGAGCAAATTCTTCTTACAGAAGATTAGTGGTAGCCTTTGCAACCTCTTTTTACTCAACTTATGACCGTACAATGGATTGCACCTTATGATCACAACCCGCATAGACGGTAGATTGGATACTTCATAGATGTCGAACTACCTGAAAATAAGACAAAGTAACAAGTTATGTTAGTTGGAGCGCCAGAGGAGTGTTGACGGTTTGCCTTCGATCCAATCTGGTTTTTCCTTATATATGGTGCGTTTGGAATAGCAACTTTGGACAGAAACTATGCGACAGGAAGTAAAACAAAGATTGGAGAAACTGATATGAATATGTAACTAACTGATTGAATTGTATTGATTTTGAATGATTGTTGATTACAGAATCCTACCTATTTATACTAGATGAATCGGTCCCTTTGATGAAGAGGCATACCGATTCCCATAAAGTAAATGACACAACTTTTCTAAACGTTATAACCTAACTAAATGGTTTATACCGTTATCTATTGGACCCAGCCCAAACACAATGGGTCGAAACTTTACAGAATACATAATAATTACACTAAACTACCCTAACTTTTTTTGCTTCTATAACATTATGGTCCAACATTCACCCTCCTAATGTTATAGACGCAAATCGAGTCTTCTTCTCTTGTCTTCACAACAGCGTTGGTTCATCGTCACTTTGATAAATGACATGTGATTCTTCTTCCTTTTCTTTCTCTTTGTCCCTTCGCTTTGTACATTCGTATGCGAAATGACCATATTCACTACATTCATAGCATTTGAATCTGCTCTTGTCATTGCTTGTTTGACCAGCACTTCTTCCACGTCCTATTCCTTTTCCACGTCCTCTACCATGGCTGTTTCCAGAATTATTTGTACTTGCTAATAGTAATTTGCTTGGATCATACTCTTCTGGTTCATCAGTACTCTTAATACGTTCTTCAAATGCTGTTATTCTTCCAACGGCTTCTTCGAATGGCATGGTGTCTATTTCTGAGTATTGTTCAGTTGTTGCCACGATCGGTAAAAACTTCTTTGGAACCGAATTTAGTAACTTCCTGACAATTGTCTTATCTTTGAGTGTCGAACCAAGGTTTTTAAACCTTGCCCTTATACTGCCCAACCTTCCAGAAAAGTCACTTATGGTTTCATTTTCTTTCATCTTCAAGTTTTCAAGTTCGCTCCTTAAAGTTTTTAGTCGTACCTTCTAAACGAGATCTGCTCTAAGATATAGAACTTTGATTGCATCCCATACTTCCTTTGCACTTTCGTATTGCGCAACTTGCATTAAAATATCTCCCGGTAACGTTTGGAAGATCATTGCTTTCGTTGTATGTGCCTTCTTCTCATCCACCTTTTCTGTTGAATCAATAGCTTCCCAAAGACAATAAGCTTTTAAAATCGTTTCCATCAGAATTGCCCACTGGGTGTAATTTGAATCCATCAACTGTACGCATTTTAGTGCTATATTTTCTTAAACTTTAGACATGTTGCTTCCTTCTTTATCTTTCGTCATGCTTGTACCACACAGGTTTTCCTTTTGCTTACTTGATCGTACCATACAGGTTAATACCACAAAGGTTTTACCACGAAGGTTTGTTCCACGAAGGATTGTACCACGGAGGTTTGTTCCACGAAGGATTTGTACCACTAAGGTTTTGGATTCTTGCTTACTATACCACAAAGGTTATGATTTCTTTCTACTTTTCAACAACAACCTCTTCTTACTTTCTAATTTATATAATTCTAATTCTGAAATAAATAAATTGAAAGCAATAAATACTTAATAATAATGATCACTTATAATCTTTTTCTGTAATTAGGGCAAACTTTCGATCCGTTCTTTCTTTTCTTGCTGCAATTGATGGCCCACTTGTACTTGTTCTTCCCTGGATTAATTAACCGTTAGCTCTGATGCCACTGTTGATGTTTTGCCTTCGATCCAATCTGGTTTTGCCTTATGTATGGTGCGTTTGGAATAGCAACTTTGGACAGAAACTATGCGACAGGAAGTAAAACAAAGATTGAAGAAACTGATATGAATATGTAACTAACTGATTGAATTGTATTGATTTTGAATGATTGTTGATTACAGAATCCTACCTATTTATACTAGATGAATCGGTCCCTTTGATGAAGAGGCATACCGATTCCCATAAAGTAAATGACACAACTTTTCTAAACGTTATAACCTAACTAAATGGTTTATACCGTTATCTATTGGACCCAGCCCAAACACAATGGGTCAAAACTTTACAGAATACATAATAATTACACTAAACTACCCTAACTTTTTTTGCTTCTATAACATTATGGTACAACAAGGAGGACCTATGAACCGACTCCGGCGTGATAATAAGTCATCAGATTGATAGGAATGTTTTGAAAGAGATAAAGTAGTAGTGAGAGAGGTACCTGAAATGTAGATGTGACATTGGTGTTTATAGGCAAACCCTAGGAGAATGTTCTTGTTAGGCTCATTAAAGTAATGACATTACGAGATTGGACTAGACACGTAACTAGCTTTGCTCGCAAGGACTATTATTGTATAAGTGGCAAAGTTAGGGTATGTTGAGCCTATATATACCCCTCAAGACTCTGTGGTTGTCTATTAAATTCTTTCATTCTAATAATATTTTTCTTTTCACTTCCACCCTCTCTACTTTCTCTCACTAGAAACCATCATGAATTTCGTATACTTTACATCTCCTAGACCACCATATCTTGATTCAAATGAGACCTAACAGCGGTATCAAGAGCCAAACGTCAGTTGTGGAGTGTTTGTTTGTTCAAAAATCAAGATCAAAAGGTTGCTTTAAAAGTTTTGTGGGTTTATGGTGAAAAACCAAAATTTTTTTGTGGTCTCAACAACCGACGGATTCCAAAGAAAGTGGGGGTTATTATTATTTTTTTTATTTGTACGTGTGTGTTGGGTATATTTTGGGATATGTATGTATAAAGTAGGATATTTTTATATTTTTGTTTGGTGGTGACCATAACATCTAAAAGGTGATAAATTTGGTGGTGGGCTGAATGATAATGTGGCACTGATGTGAAGGTGGGGGGTTTGATGACCATAATGCCTAATCTAAGTTTAACAGACACCGGTGTCTCAATAACCCATTTTTCTAAATCGCTATACAAACAAGGGATTTGTTAATGGTTGCCGTGTGGGCACCTTTTAAGACTGCATTTAATGTGCAACTAATACACTCAACTATCCTTTTCTATCAGAAAAATACTAAACAATGCCAGACACCTACTTGGGCATCAATCTCTATCTTTATCTCTATTATCCGTAATGCATTTGAGACATTTTTATTTTTTAGAAGTCTTAAAATATTATAAGCTTATACAAGTTACTAATTTAATTTAAGACAGTTGCTTCATCAAAATCCAAATTAATATGCATTTCAAATTTTGTAACCACTAATGTTATTAAAACTATAAATATTTATATTATTTATATCGTTAAAAGCATGTAGTTCTATTAATAATTAAATATTCTTACATTTAACTCCTCTAATAACAATT
>CM060693.1:78360716-78413216 GCA_030686995.1 Artemisia argyi | reverse complement strand
TGAACAACAGCCCATTTTGATCAATATGTTAGATAGGCCCTGCGCCCCTATGGAGCCCGCGACTTGTGCCATTGCTGTACAAAAAAAAGTGAGTCCCAAAAAAGAAAAACACAAAATATATAAAAACAGACCTACGGCGAGAAGTAACAAAATGGTTATGTACCCTCTGCGCTTCAAGAATTGCGAAAGACTTTTCATTTTATTTTGCATTTTCATTTTATTTTGCATTTTTATTTTATTATTTTCTGTTTTTTTTTGTCATCCTCCTCATTATAGTCCTCCTAGAATCAATAGCATTTCGTCGGAATACATCCTGTCTTTTCACCTTAGTAGTCCTATGCATAGTCAGTACTATAGCCCCTCATACTTCTCTAACTTCACTTCCAGCTTATTCCGAAATAAAAGTGACTTGCAGCTAAGAGCACAAGGTGCGTAGCTGGCTTGTTCACTCTAGGTAAGAACAAACAAATTTATAACTTGACAAATGATCAAAGGAGTGAATTTGTGTTCCAAACTTCACATTTTTAATGTGACAAAACATTTTTTCAAAAATAAATTTTACAAATTATTTTTGGATTAAAAAGAAATGTTTTAATTTGAAAAATAAGTTTAAAATTACCAACAACTATTTTCCCCCTAAATCAGCTCCCCCAAATAAACTTTCACCACTAAAAACAAAAATAGGAGCATCTTTTTTTTTGTCACGGCACCACTAATTGTCATGGTACCGTTAAATTTAGTGGTACCATGATATATTTAGTGGTACCGTCCCTTTGTAACGGGAAAATTTTTTCTGCATATAAATACCAGTACATTTCACAGTTTTTAGGCATCCTTTTGACATAAAACTTTCTAAGTTAAATCCTTCAATCACATTAACATTTCCTTGATCATTTAGATAGTTTTCTTTTGTGTAAGAGTGATCCAATCATTCAACCAAGTGATCACCATCATTCCTCTACTAGTGCAAGAGAAGAACACAAATATCAAGAAGATACAAGGTGTTGTAGTATTAGTATAGTGCACTCGTAACACTTGTTACATACTTGTTGTATCTTGACATACACCAAGTCTTATTTCATCTTGTTTAGTTATCTTGTGTAGATGATTGTGATCTTGTAGAGATCGTGTAGATCTCGTGTAGATTATGTTGAGTGTGTGTAGATCAAGTGGATCATGAGTAGATTGTGTGGATCTTGTAGATTGTGTGATAAGTAAGGATCGTGTGGATCGTGAGTGAGATTAGTACTAGCTAGATTAATACCCGACATTTAGCTTAGTGCCGGAAATAATGATAAGCGATGTTGTACGTTTTTCTCCGCCTAAAGGGAGTTTGTTGACATAGTGATTAGAACTCTCGAGTTGGGTACTCGGGGAGTGGAGAAGGGCGAAGAAGAGCTTCGTTACCGAACCACTATAAATCTCTTTGCCTTTGATCTTTCCATATCTTACTCTTTATCTTTGTTGTTTATATTAGATTATTGTACTTTAGTTTTCATATTGTTGTTGGTTGATTTCACAAAGGATTGAAACTAAGTTTTTCACAAAGTAAACTGTTATAATTAATAAATAACTGGTAAAACTATTCAACCCCTTCTAGTTTTCCAAAATTTCTTGTAAGTCACATCAAATATTGTACTACTTGAGAACATTGTGTGCATCACACGTGTTTGAACGCCTCATTACATATACAACTAAGGTACCAAATACTTTACTTACACAAATAATTTCGGATAGTCCATAACAGCTAAAACATTCGCAGCGAAAATCCGTTAATAGTCCAACAACACAAACTTCATTTCATGCTAAATATTTCGGATAGCAAGGCCCACTATATAAAACCCTAAAAATGAGGATACTAATACTTCTTATCCTAAGATTTCTCACACAAACAACCCCAATGTTCAATCTCAACAAAAACTCAGTCACTCTCATCTACAAACCATCTCCTCCTTATTGCTCCTTAATGCACGAACATTCAACTAGTCAAGCTATCCTTATCAATCCAAACAAATAATCACTTCCCTTATATCTCCTAACAATACAAACACTTCAAATACATCCAACCGTATCTGTTAGTGCAAAAAGTGTGAATGGGTTAGGATTGGGCTTAGTTTGATGTGGGCCGTCCTTGGTGGATCGTCCGCTATGTGTTTATGCACTAATCCAAGTAGTAGGTTGTATTTCCTGCACAAACGAAGGTAAACCATTAGCCTTATCGTGGGTACGGACCCCAGGATTAAGCTCCGGCGTGAGAGTAAGTACTCATGTTGTCAGAGAAATATTTGTGTATTGGGATGAGTGAGAAAGTCATACCTCGAGAGTGTATATTGAGGTTACCTTTTATAGGTGGTCGAAATGCTAGGATTTCCTAGTGTTTCGCATATTACTGTAGTGGCTGGTGTGGGACCCTTGTTGGGTAAGGATCCGTAGCTTAATAGATGAATTGCGGACGTGGATCACTTTTCGGACCGCGGGCCGGTCTGTGAGCGTACTTCGGGAGTGCCGCTCGAGTGATTCATACACGTCCTTGTATGTTCGGATTGTGCCTTGCGTGTGGCTTGGGCTTTAGTCATATCCGGTTTGTTGGGCCGGGGCCGGGTTTGTTTGTTTATTGGGCCGAAGCTCGGTGTTCTAGTTGTATTGGGCCGGAGCTTCATTGTGTATAATATGGTCTAGGCCCAGTAAGCCTGCTATCCGTATTATACGTCATCAAGTCCCTCTAATCTAGCGTGTTCATTACTCGCGTACCTTGGTAGCGTGTGGTGAATGTTGCTAGACTTAAATTCTGGTACTCCGCTCAAGGCGCGAGGCCTCTCCATGATGGATTTTTCACGGTCCGCGGATAAGATCGTGGGGGAACGTGGGCCGTTGCTGGCCCCTTTACCTCCTGAGCATTTTAACCGTCTGACTCTTCTACTTAGCTGTCATCCTTATCTTTTATTGTCGATCACAACAATTGATTGATGCATTCTTGACACGCGTCACGTATTGAACTTGTTAGGAATACAATTATTCCTATAGAAGAATCGGTCACCTAATTGATGTAATAGCATTTTAGTTAGCTCGTAGTTAGTTAATTATATGTATTAGTTAGTTTAGTTTAAGTAACACCGTGGAAAAAGGACGGGTCTTTACCCACTGTATGCCTGATCCACAGCCCGGGTGTGGGCGCTTGTAGGAAACTATATATACCCCTCTCCACATGTGGAGAGGGTTGGACCTTCCACTTCACCAATCTAATACATTTTCATTTTCTCTCTAGAGGTTCCCTCTCTCTCTATTTCTTTCTCTAAACTCTTCTTTCTTTCTTCTTAATCTCTTCTTAATTCGATCCATTAACACATAAACCACACATAATTATCATAGTTAGTATCTTACAATTGGTATCAAGAGCCAATGTTTCATCTTACGGACTTGGCATACTCGAATTCGTGCTTGGTTTTGTGTTTTATATGGTTCGAATTGTTCTCTATTGGTATTCATTTGTGTGAGCTTGATTTGTTTGATAAAAGGTTGTACTTTTGGGTTTAGAATTGTTGGGATAGCCCATTTTGGTTACTTGTTTGTCCATTTCACTTGATTTGTTGATTGGTCTTTATATCTGTATGTTTATAAACATACTATTTCCTGGTTGCGTTTTGTTTTCTCAGCTAAAGGATAATACATTTCTTGGCTGCGTTTATTCACATATCGGGTAAAAGACAATATGGACGACAATGATAGTTTCATTTTTTTCTGTAGCGGTTATCTTCATTTTGTTGCGATTAATCTCAGCTCAAAAACTGCGGTTAACTCATTTTAGAGTTTACCTATCTTGCGTCTACCAAAAATAGCGATTCATTTTTTATTTCACTATTATTTGCGGTTTCCTCTCATGATTTGCGGTTTGTTTACCTAGTGATTAGCACACAATTGCGGTTAACTCAGGTGCTCTTGATAGCGATTAGCTTAGTCTTGTTGCTAGCGTTTACATCTGATTTCTTGTTAGCGGTTAGCTCTGGTAACAGTCATTAACCTTTAATCATCTACTATAACAAACCCATCTCATATTCAATATCCTAATCCTAAAAGGACTCATCAAATAGTCTAAGATCTCAGTGACTGTTGTGTTCTTCATAGTACCTCAAAGACCTTATAAAAGATCAAACACACGACAGCAGCTACATCATTGATCTTGAAACATAAACTCATACTCGAACAACAATCATCGGAAACTAATCCAATCCAAAATCGATTCATTAACTCAGACCCAAAGATATGAAATGATACATTCAAAGATCTCACCCAATCTCAGTTGCAATCAAGAAAATTAACGAAAGGGAAAACATTAACAAGAAAAAGGAACAAATGATCTCAGTTGTTCGTTCAATTCGTACAACAATCTTCAAAAGAATTTTAGTTTGAACGATTTAACCATCACTGATCTTGTAGAAGCATAACTACTTCCGTTAAATTTTCGAAAGACATAAAGATTAAATGAGAACAAATGTGTTAACATTCATCTTTCTTTTGTTTTATGTTAAACAAGATTAAGACTTACCAAGGATCATTATACGTGGCAATTGTTCTTTTCGATTTACAACAGAATGCAAGTGTGCTAGTGACTGTGCTGGGATTTGATCACAGGGACGCCATTCTTTTTGTTTTCTGGTTGTAAGATTTTTTTGGCTGCGTGATCTAATTTTAGGGTTACGTGAAAGTGAAATTAGGGTAGTGTGAGGATTAGTGTGGGCTTATATATACGAAAATAATTTGGGCATGCTTAATTGTGATTGATTCATTTTCTTTGTGCTGGGCTAACACAATTAATCAGTTGGGCCATTTGATTATTTGGATCAAGGTGTGCTGCAACTCCATTAAGGGACGTTGTTACAGATTGATATATGGTGGTGTAGTGGTGTTGGGTTAAGTCTTGGATTAGTGTGCAAATAATTTTTTGGCATAATTCTTAAACACGTTTTGATTAAACTTTATTGATCCGATATTGGTAGTATTTCGGACATCAGTTTTGAGTGAGCATCTAAGTACAAGATTGAGCGGGTTGTGATATTTTCGAGCTTATTGGTTATAATTTCGGGGTTTATAGGATTTTGATCGCAACCAACTCGTTCATCAAACTATCATCCCATCATTTACCGTTCCAAAGGTTTCTCATCTTTTCACGGTTTATTCTTGATTTTGTAAAATCCCGCAAAAGAATTTATTTCTCGGTTTAAATCATAGAATTGTAAAATCCCGTGCACGTTTACATCATGTCTACCACTTCAGACTCTGTCATTTTTGAGAGAGAACTTCATCAGCCGCAAAAATTGCTCGATAATGCAAAAGATTGTTGCATAGAATGTTTTCAACAACTTCATTCACACGTATCGGTACTTTTAGAGGGAACTGGATTCAAGATGGGATTCGAACGTGCATTTGTAACACTCTTTGGTCAAGATGTTCAGACTTTCACATGCACAATGATTCTTAACTTAGATCAACTACAACAACAACTTGACAAAGGAGAATTTTCCAAAATGGGATCCATGGCTGCCCTTTGTGTGATCAACAAACAACTCCAAGTGTTCTTTGATTCAGAATTCATTCTGGAGTATGACCATTATAGTGAGATGACGAAAAAGTGCTTTGCTGATCACACGGGAATTGAGGTTGACACGTTCAGAGACACACTTGTCCAGCTTATGGATAAAGTGAAAAGATTCATTAACGAAAAGGCATAGCATATACCTGCATATGATGACAAGGTGAAGGTAAGTAGGGTATAATCATGTGATGGTGTTGGTGACTCGGGTATAGCATTGGATGTTGGGTCAGGTGTCACGATATGTAAAGAATCAGAGACTGATAAGCTTGACACACCCTGCGACTCAGTGACTAGAGACACTCCAGACATGGGCACTGAATTAAAACCAGTAAAAGAGCAAGTGTCATGTGCTGAGGTACCCCTAACTGAACATCATAATGTGCTTTCTGATGAACGACTGCATACTGATCAAGTTCTGCCCAGTTATGAAACATATTTGTTGAAAAAAACTGATAGCAATATCATTTCTGATTTAACAAATATGAATCATAAAGGGGGAGAAAGTGATCAGGATGCTGAACGTGATGATGAGTCAAGTTCTGTGTTTACAGCTGAGTCTTTTAAATCAAATGATATGGTTGATAAAGAAACGTTTAATGAACTTTCAAAGAGACTCTTACAACTTGAAAAACATTGTATTTCACTTGAAATCGCAATGCAACAAAAGGAAGAAAGTTTTCAAACTAACCAACCATGTAAAGATCCGGAACTTTCTGATTTCTGCGAATTCTTTTTGATTAATGATTTGAAAGCTCAGCTAGAAACCAAGGACTTGACAATCAACAACCTGAAAAAATGTATTTCTGAGATGTGTGATATGTGTAATGAAGTTAAGGCTAAACAGGTCAGTAATGAGATTGCAACTAGAAATTTTGAACTAAAAGTGGCTGAACTACTTTTGGAAAATGAGTCTTTGAACAAGCATTGTAAAAACTTGAATGAGTCAATCAAAGAAATGAAAGCTAAGTCGATAGAAGAAACAATCTCTTTGACTGCCAAAAATGATGAATTCAAAGCTCAACTTCAAGAAAAGGGTTTCACAATAACAGCATTAAAGAATGAGCTAAGAAAAGCAACAGGGAATAGTGTGAACACTAAGTTTGCAAAACCATCAATCTTGGGGAAACCAGTTTCTCAATCAATTAGAAACCAATCCGTTGTTAGGCAACCGACTGCGTTTAGATCTGAACGACCAAAACTTTCAAAAATACGGTTTGCTTCCCAAGTTGATGCGGAACAAGTTTTGACAAAACCAGTCACTACACATTATTTGCCTAAGATTATTGCTTCTAGTTCTGCTAAGCCTCAACAAGTAGTTACTCCTACTCCCAGCTCCTTTAGGATTAGTTCAAAAACAATGTTGAAACCTAACATTAAGGTTCAAAACAGTTTTGATATTAATGACTTGTACAAGAACTATGATCTAGAAAATGCTAGGAAAAGGGCACTACTTCATAAGGATGGAATCTTAGGTTCTCAACCTTGTATGATCCCTCCTAGGATATTGAGGAACAATGCTAAGGTTCAACCTGTTAAGTCTAGGATTTACAGAAAGTCATCTACAATGCATAAGAAGCAAAACAAACCTAAAACTTCTCCTAGGTGGACACAAACTGCTAAATCTTTGGAGACTAGGAATATCGATAAGCCTTCCACTATGCATAAGAAGCTTAGTAATCCTAGACCTTGCCATAAGTGGATTCCAACTGGTAGAATTTTTAAGGATGTTGGACTTAAGTGGATACCTACCGGAAAGATACTTACCAATGGCAATACCATGGTTGACCGTGAAAACCCCAAGGGTTTGGATACTTTTGTCACTAACCCATGTATATGCAATCAAGCTTGTAATGTTAGTGCAGGTAGTCCTTACTCAGTTGCAGGTACATCGATCATTCACTACATCAGGAGACTCAAAGTATGGAGGCCTAAAGCAAGCTTATCTCCTGCTTTAGGATGTCTGGAATGTCAATGTTGATGTGTGACTGCAATGACGCCTGGATACTTCAGTTCAGGCCTCGTTCTTCATCGACTATGACGTTGAACAATTCAGTTCAAGCCTCGCTCCTCAATGTCATCATTATGGCATCTGCTGACAACACTTCAGGCCCCGTTCATCAAAGAAAATAAAGGTGTACGATTCAGTGCGCTTTATCTTCGGAAGAAAAGAAATCTTCTTAATTTTGACCATTCTCAACAATACGGTTCATGCTTCCTCCATGATTCGTTCAGTCATCAAGCGGATCTACTCATCTTTGCTTGAATTCACATTCACTTGCTCATTCAAAAATGGCAAACATCATATGCAATTTTTGAGGGGGAGAAGAGTGAATAAACTACATGATTGAGTGTATTCTTATTCACATGCTCAATCAAAAATGGCAACCTCATATGCAATTTTTGAGGGGGAGAATTGTGAATAAAATACATGATTGATTGTATTCTTATTCACTTGCTCAATCAAAAATGGCAAACCTCGCTTGCAACTTTTGAGGGGGAGAAGTGTGAATATACCACATGGTGATTAATGATTGTAGAATGGTCATACGACTCGTCTTACGACTCTCCTCCAACACCTAATGTTCCATTAACTAAGGATGACTGGGATTTATGTTTGATGATTACTTCCAAGCTTCAACGAATGATGATTGATCGAGATGCACCATCCAGAAGTATTACTCAGACTTCTCAAGTAATCCAATCTCCAGTTATTCCTCAAGGTGTTGATGATGACTATCATGATTGTGAAGATGCACACATGAATAATGATCCGTCGTTTGATTCTATAATCAAGGATTGTTGTTCCTATCAATGTGCACTCTTTAAATCAACCTGAAGGACATTATGGAAAATGTCGGTTAAAATGTCTAAACGGCTAACAATTTGGACATGAAATGTCAAGTGATCACGGAGTTTATTTGGCATCCCTTAATTGAGATTGAAGAGTATTTTACGAAGGCGTCTACTTATTTCATCATCGAAACTTCATGCATCGATTGATGACTTGCGTGAACTCTTAAAGTTTATGATTGGGACTTGGATTATCTAGTTATTCCCGATGGAAGGAGTTACATTGTAGTACTCACGGGTTATGGCTATCACTTCAAGGAGTTACATTGTAGTGCTCAGTGTCACACGCAAATGCGAATGTGGATAGTCTCAAGAGGTGTTGTACTTATTCTTCTACATCGTTCTTTAATCAACAACAGTGCAAGCTTAAGTTACGGATTTGGGGAATTCTTCTTCAGTTTCAACTTTGGTATATCGGGGTTACTTCATCAATGGTCACTTCAAATAGCCTACACAAGGGTTGGTAAAGATAGTCAGAGAGAGTTTTTGTAGCAGTTGATTCTCACCAGATCCAGTTAAACCAATTTTGTTCTTCTCACAAGATTTCAAGTAGATGTGCTTATAATGTGTTGCTGATTCTGAGGTATCAAAACCAGCAAGGGGGAAGGTGACATACATCTTAATGCATAATGACTACACGTGATGAACTTAATACTTCTTCTTAATTGAAGTTATCCCGGGAAGACAAATGTCATAACCGCAGAGAATATCAGTGTATTAACTTGTGGCGTTTGGTGTATTATTCCAACTACGTGGGGGAAGTGGTCTTCTGATACTTGTGATATGTATTACTTCAGCTTTCAATAGGAAGAAATATGAGAAGAACAGTTGGTGCGTGAGATGATATTGCTTATCGACATCCTCATTCGTGCTGATATGATTTATGGCAAAGTGCTTCTGGTTAATGCTTCATGTACACAATGTTATGCTGATTCCGATGAGATCGCAACCATCAGGGGAGAGATTTATGTACATCAAGGACGCGCAACAGGTTCACGTGATCGGGCTTAATCATATATTCCAGAGGTGATATCCGCAGAGATGATCAGTGCTTCAACCTGTTACTTTGGTGTCATCGTTTCTTCTTGTGTTGGATACATGCGTACAATATGGATTGAGTTGGCATGTGTAAGATAACTGGAAAGCATTTAGTGAAATGAAGATGTTGATATCTGATTCCCCCTAATAAGACAACTGCTCCAAACCTCAAAGTAATGTGTACATTGGGGATGTACAACAGGGTCATGTGATCGGGCTTCATCATACATTCCGGGATTATTAACCGCAGAGATGATCCATGGTTCACCCTGTTACTTCGGTGTTATCGTTCTCTTCGGGTTCTCGAGCTTCATACAATGAGACTTTTTGCATCACTCCAACTACTTGGGGGAAGTGTCTCATGAAGATGATTGTCGGTTTGGGGGGAAGCTACCAAAGCTTCACATTGAGGAGGCCAAAACTCAGCAATTTGGTGGTGTCTAGCGATTAACTCAGTTGTGAGATTCTAGTGATTTGTTAACTACTTGTGTTTGGTGAATTGTTGTGACTTAAGTCATTTTGATTAATCTGATTGTAATTTGTCGTTGTGAGTTAATCTTTACGACTTGACTTATTACGATCGGATCTATTGTAACTTGACTTGTCGCGACTTGACACTTAATGCTAATTGTCACTTATCCAAGATCTCTCTCTAAGTTTAACTCGCATATTACATCTTTCGGTTTCTTTTGTTGACTTTAGTAAAATCCCGAGAGAGAATCGATCTCTCGGTTTAAGTCACAAGAGTTGTAAAATCCCGTTTAAGATTATATCATGGCATCTGCCGCTTCAGACGATGATTCAGGAGCCTCGAAAGCTTTGGTGGTGAAAGTTTAAGAGATGTTGACTACTGATTTCTACAACGAGCTGAACGATACTACCATTTTGGTACACAAGTCAACATCTTCTTAAACTGATTAGTATCCTTTGTACATAGTATTAAATCAAAAAGAAAATAGAAAAGTATAAAACAACAAAAACCCATAAAAATCAGAAAAACTACAAAAATACAAAAAAAATATTCTTCTCACGACATGTCTCTTGTGTAATCAATATTATGTACGTTTCTAGAAATGGCATTCAATAATGACACGGAATCATACATATGCTTGAGCAAGAGTTTTTCGGTTTCAAATAAAGTTTTTTTTTTCAAAAACATGTCGTTCCTCAAAACATTCTTTAAAAAGATGGCTTGTAGTCATTTCAGGCTGCAACCCGCACTTCAAAAATATGGCTTGCTATTACTTCAGATAGCAACCCGGTTTTCAAAATGAGGAAAACACGTCGCCAAAAAGACGGTTGTTCCTAACAAAGGGTGCCGTTCATCCGAGCGTGAATTACTTTACATTCATGCACCCTCGATCTAATGTACGCTTCAGTGCATTATTTCTTGATAAAGAAGAGAAATCTTCTTGTTATCGCCAAATACTTTCCCTTCTATGATTTTTCCGAAAAGTGTTTGTGCAAAACTTGGTGGTACCATGAGATTTTGATTGAAAATCAAATTGAACTCAAAAGTTTGATAACATTTTCACTCAATCAATGACTTTAATATTTTATGAAAATATTCATGTTTTAACATCCGTCATTGATTGAGGGGGAGAGTGATTTCTCAAAATTTTATGTATCATCAAAAACTCCCCACACTTTGTACAAAAATCTTGCAACAATATACTTTGTGATGGTTATGTGTCAGAATGAGAAATCTTTAAAGGGTTTTCGTTAAAAAACTTCGAATCTTTTGTAAACTCTTCAAATCTGACACATAACAACCTCCCTCACAGATTGAGGGGGAGCAAGAAAAAGTTCCTTTTATCAGAAAATATTAAAATTGTCCGCATTTCTCTCCCAAAAGCTTTCTAACTTATTTAAATCAATTGAGATCCTAAATCTCAAAAGCTTTGAAATTTTTGATCGGGGGAGAGAATGTGATTTAAATATGAAATCTGATATTCAAAATGTGATCTTTTGAACTCAATAAATGTGCTCCCATATATGTGCTAAACTCTTTCGAATATCGATGCACATATTGAGGGGGAGCAAAAGGCGTTTGTGGAAGTTATACCAAAGACCGACCATTTATCTTTATGCATGGAGTTATACGGTTGGTTAAGGTTAGGTATGAATTCCCATGATCCACCAGAACCGGAAGGATCTTCCCAGGGACAATCCTCTAGATAGATTAGAAGTCCTTAGGAATGATTGAAAAAAGGAGTAAAGTGAGAAAGGGAAGAGTGCGGACTGAGATAGAGGTAGGACTAGAACAAACCCAACAAGGTTCTAGTGGTGAAGTCTCGGTAAGCACTGAAGGGGTTGAAGAATCAAAAAGAAATGAAATGAGAAAGGGTGAAAAGAAATAGCCCTCCAAATATTCAACCTTAGGGCAGAAACCGGGTTCAATTCATAATCTACTAGTGGTTACTAAGGTAACACTAGTATTGAAGACAAGAAGTCATGGACTGTCACACCCCCAATTTACCTGACTTGCAGCGGAATGGAATGCCTGAGGGTGTAACTGTCATAGCATCACAAACAAGGATATATTGAACGACCTAAAGTGTCGTTTAAAAATACGTCGTTTGATTCATTCAAAATATTCAGAGTTATAAAGACATAGGTCCCAAAAGTTGGAAAAGTTTACGGAAACAAGTTTAATACAATCAAACGACATTTAAACATAAGTGCAAGAAAGTCCGAATGAGCCGCGTCATCCTTGTTACACAAAATGACTCCATGCATGCCATGAGAGTATGCCTTAGTTACCTGAGAAATACATTGCGAAAACGGTCAACATAAAGTTGGTGAATAATCATAGGTTTATAGGTAAATCGTATGTACATAAACTACAAGTATAAAGTAAGGTGACAAAATGTCAAAAAGCTACATTGTCTCTTAAGCTCATGGCCCCGAAGCTAGACGTACTAAAATTGGCCCCAAAGGAGTGGTTACGAGTCACTCAAATATTAGACATGAAATGCATTCGTTTTCCTTATGGAGCAACCCAAACACGAATGGAGGAGTCACCCTCAATAGATCTATTCATTCACTCTCGCTTGGCAATATAATTAACGGTCCATGATAATAAAGGAGACTTGAAGTGGTAGTACTAGCAACTTAAGCAATGTGCGGAATTTAATACTTGGGCATGTACAAAAATAATTGTGCAATGTATTCTCCCCCGTGGGATTTGAAATCAAATAAGTAATTAAAACGGGGCTATGAAGATTCACCTTAGCAAAAGCAATATCCGATAGACAAAGTAGTAGTTAGAAATAAGGTCCGGGTACTCTAATCGCGACCTAAATAATGCATATGTCTTAGGTTCGAAAACAAGGTCAAGCATGCAAGTCATACACTATATTATCACTTGTACATGTTGTTGAAATTTTTATTGTCAAAAACGTAGGAAATCAAAGTAATCTCGTATTTAAGTCATCCACCATTTTAGAAAACGTAGCTTGTAAATCTCATGACCAAATATTAGTCGTCTTGTAAATATATATTTTGAAAAACTCTAACGCACCTAATAAGTATACACAATGTTCTACCATTTTTATTTACGTCATTTTAGCCAAATTATACTCTAAAATGTCCAAAAGTCAATTTTAAATATTCCATCAGCTTTTGTTGGTTGAACCAAAGCTGTCAAAAATTTATATGTTTCGTCGCAACTTCCCTAGGCCATAACTTTTGTGTCGTAATTCCGTTTTTCAAGTTCTATATATTCCCGCGAAGGTATTCAAGTATACTTTAGGTTTTTCAAGGTCTCGGCTAGTCTAGATATCATTTAATCTCAGTTTTCCTAGCTCAAAAATCGGGACAGAATCCATTTCTCAGAAAATATAGTTTTAGTCGTCAATCTTGGAAATAGCATATCTTTTTCGTTATAAGTCCGTTTTAACTCGTTCAAGCGGCTATGTTCTCGTTATTAAGTCTATTTTCTATATTTCTAGCCTAATGTGGCCACCAAGGTACTGATTTTTCTGTGAAGGGTCGAATAGGACAGATCCAATATAAATAATGTCAAACTATATTTCCTAGTGTTTTATTTATTATCACCACTTAACAACAACTCCAAATCTAGTCCTTGTCCATCCATCAACTTCTCAACTAGTATATGGTGATCTAAACATAACTTAACAATATTCAAGATCCATGTACAAGATCATCTAAGTATATAAAACTATATATCTACTAACATATATATAAAAAGTTTTTATTATTTTACTAACAATTTTTCTTGAAATAAAATCTTGTTCAAAACATATTTTCTTGCTAAGAGATCAAAGTGGATGTAAAGATTTTTCAACATGTACCAAGTGATAACCAAGTATATATACTAGACAAGCATAAAAATCATGAAAAATCATTAAGTATAAATAGTGTAAAATCACTTACAAAGAGGTTAGTGAGATGAGATTGGTAAAACACTTGTGTAACCCCAAGATTAGTGTCAAACCCTTGTTAATCTACCCTAAGTACTCTAGATAGTCACCAACAAACTCCTTCTTCCTTGCTCCTTATGTGTGTCGAAATGTATATATATGGATAGGAGGTGATTTTATTTCTTTCTTTGTAACTACAAATGTGTAACTAGTATGTGTATATATATAGCAAAAGTGGTAAAGAGGATGGTCAAAAATGCTTGGTCTTGGTCCTTGTGGTCTTGCCGAATTTCATGGGAAAAAGGGGGCAAGAGGTGGCTCTAGCTACCTTAATTAAATTCCTTGTTTCATGGTATGTTGTCTCAAGTAGAAAAATTTATAGTGAGTAATTATGGTGCTAGGGGGGGGGGGGGGGGCGGCACATTGCTTAAAATAGGAAGAAAATAGATGTATTTTTTATAAAATGTATATATTAAATGTATTGGGTAGTAAAAATATGTATTGGGTATTAGTTTGGTAGTTAACAAAAGATATACGAAATTAAACGTAAGGTGTAAAGAATTTAACTTGGACATCGGAAAATATTTTTAGGACTTTTGTAATAATTTTGGAAGTATAAAAATACTCTAAAAATAATTGTTGAGAAAGTCGGGTATGTCGAGTGTTACATTCTTGAATAAAAATTAACGTTATGTTGAATTTAATAACCGTAAGTATTTAAAGAATAGTAATTTGTTTTATAGAATAAAATGGTGAACTGGGGAAGGAGCAAGGTACCGGAGCGTTGTGGACTACAATTAGCCTAAGTCCTAGTGTTCTTAGAATTTAATTAGAAATTCGCGTCGATTCAAGTAAAAGGGCTCACGTAAAATGTTTCAAATTAAAAGTCAAGAATTTAAATTCGAGTTTAGAAAATAGTATTGACCTGGAAAATAGCGGGTTGTGACATTCTACCCCCCTAAAAGGAATCTCGTCCGCGAGATTTAGTCAGCGTTGGTCATTGGAGTGGTATTGGTGAAGAGATGGGGGTATTTTTGACGAATCTGGTCTTCTCGTTCCCAGGTGAACTCGGGACCTCGTTGAGAATTCCAGCGAACCTTGACGATAGGAATTCGACTATGTTTCAACTGCTTGACATTACGATCCATTATCTCAACTGGTTCTTCGATAAAGTTAAGCTTGTCATCGAGTTGTATTTCTTCTAATGGTATAATGGCAGACTCGTCTGAAAGACATTTCTTGAGGTTCGAGACATGAAACGTGTTGTGTACATTGCTAAGTTCTGACGGAAGTTCAAGTTTGTAAGCTACCGGACCAATCCTTTCTAGTATCTTAAATGGACCAATGTATCTCGGGTTCAACTTCCCGCGTTTTCCAAATCGTATCACGCCTTTCCAAGGCGAGACTTTCAACATGACTTTGTCTCCGACCTGAAATTCCAATGGTTTGCATCGAACATCTGCGTAGTTTTTCTGTCGACTTCTAGCAGTTTCGAGTCTCTCTCGAATCTGAATTATCTTTTCCGTTGTTTCTTGAACCATCTCCGGGCCAGTACATTGTACATCACCGACTTCGGCCCAACAAACTGGAGATCGACACTTTCGACCATAAAGTGCCTCGAATGGTGCTGCTTTAATGCTTGAATGGTAACTGTTGTTATAGGAAAACTCGATCAATGGCAAATGGTTAGCCCAACCATTTCCAAAGTCAATCACACATGCTCTAAGCATGTCCTCAAGTGTCTGAATAGTTCTTTCGCTCTGACCATCGGTCTGAGGATGGTAAGCAGTGCTCATGTCTAACTTGGATCCAAAAGAATCTTGTAATGACCGCCAAAAGTTTGAAGTAAAACGACTATCTCTGTCAGAAATAATGGAAACTGGTGCACCGTGTCTTGAGACTATTTCCTTGACATAAAGTCTAGCAAGTTGTTCCATGGAATAAGTCTCTCTAATGGGTATGAAGTGTGCTGATTTGGTAAGACGATCAATAATTACCCAAATAGCATCGTAACCTCCTGACGTCTGGGGAAGTTTAGTGACAAAGTCCATTGTAATACATTCCCACTTACATTGTGGAATCTCTGGTTGTTGAAGTAATCCTGACGGTTTCTGGTACTCGGCTTTCACTTTAGCACAAGTAAGACATTTGCTGACGTACGTAGCTATTTCTGCTTTCATGTTCGGCCACCAATAAAGCTTTTTGAGATCCTGATACATCTTATCAGAACCGGGATGAATAGAGTACTTCGACTTGTGTGATTCATGCATAATCAATTCTCGTACTCCACCATAGAGTGGTATCCAACTTCGATCCTTGAAGCATAACACTCCATCTGCTCTTTTTACAAAGCCATTTTTGTTCTCAGGCATACCATAAAGTTTCTCCTGTGGTCGATTTTCTTCCTTGAGAGCCTCAATCTGAGCTTCTAGAATTTTTGATGGTAGTAGTGAAATGATAGTCATTCCCAATGACCTAACTCTCAAAGGTTTAAGTCGTTCTTTTCAGCTAAGTGCATCTGCTACAACATTTGCTTTTCCTGGGTGATATCGGATTTCACAATCGTAATCACTCAACAATTCTAGCCAATGACGTTGTCTCATATTGAGTTCCTTTTGATCAAGTATATGCTGTAAGCTCTTGTGGTCGGTAAAGATTACGCACTTGGTACCATAAAGGTAGTGTCTCCAAATCTTGAGTGCAAAAACTACAGCACCCAACTCCAAGTCGTGTGTAGTGTAATTCTTCTCGTGTGTCTTAAGCTGTCTAGATGCATAAGCTATCACTTTCTCGTTCTGCATTAGCACAGCTCTAAGTCCTTTATGCGAAGCATCGCAATATACCACAAAGTTCTCCATACCTTCTGGTAATGACAAAATTGGTGCGCTACAAAGCTTCTGTTTCAATAACTGAAATGCGGATTCTTGTTTCTCTCCCCACTCGTACTTTTGATTCTTTTGTGTCAGCTTCGTCAACGGCTTCGCTATCTTAGAAAACCCTTCAATAAACCTTCTGTAATATCCGGCAAGTCCTAGGAATTGACGAATTTCCGTAGGAGACTTGGGCGTAGCCCAATCCTTAACTGCCTCAATCTTTGCTGGGTCGACTTGTAATCCTTGGCTATCAATGACATGGCCAAGAAATTGCACTCTTCGTATCCAAAAATCACACTTTGAAAATTTGGCATACAATTGCTCCTTCTTGAGTAGTTCCAGAATTGTTCTGAGATGTTCTTCGTGCTCTTCCTTACTCTTGGAATAAATCAAGATATCGTCAATGAATACGATCACAAACTTATCAACATACGGTTTGCACACCCTATTCATGAGATCCATAAATACCGCAGGTGCGTTGGTTAATCCGAACGGCATTACTTGAAACTCATAATGACCATAACGTGTTCTAAATGCCGTCTTCGGGATATCCTCTTCCAGAACTCTAAGTTGATGATAACCGGATCTTAAATCAATCTTGGAATAAAAACTGGAACCTTGTAATTGGTCGAACAAGTCGTCGATTCTAGGGAGTGGATAACGGTTCTTCACCGTTAACTTGTTCAGCTTACGATAGTCGATGCACATCCTGAAAGTTCCATCCTTCTTCTTCACAAACAAAACCGGTGCTCCCCAAGGCGAGGAACTCGGTCTAATGAATCCTTTGTCCAAAAGTTCTTGTAATTGGTTCGACAATTCTTGCATCTCCGAAGGTGCAAGTCGATACGGTGCTCGTGCAATCGGTGCAGCTCCTGGCACTAATTCAATCTGAAACTCAACTTGGCGTGTAGGCGGAAGTCCTGGCAATTCTTCCAGAAAAACTTCTGGAAATTCCTTAACAATTGGCACATCTTCAAGTCGTTTCTCATTCGACTTCTTCTCCGTGATGTGAGCCAAGAATGCATAACAACCCTTCTTTATGTATTTCTCGGTTTTGATGCATGATATTATACTGAGTCTAGTTCCACTTCGCTCTCCACGAATAACCAAAGTTTCACCGTTGTAAGGAAGGTGAACAACATTCTCATCACAAATAATTCTCGCTCAATGTCGGGATAACCAATCCATACCGATAACAATGTCGAAACTTCCAAGTTCTACGGGCATGAGGTCTATATTGAATGGATGGTTTAGGAAGTTTATAGTGCAACCACGGACAATGGTTTTGGTGTTAACTAAAGACCCATCGGCTAATTCAACGATATAGGAAATGTCTAATGGGGTTGGTTCTATGTTAAGTAAAGGTGCAAATGCAATAGAAACAAAACTTCTATCCGCTCCTGAATCAAATAAAATGGATGCATAACGATTATTAACAAGGAACGTACCCGCAACAACATTCGGGTCTTCTTTGACATATTCTCCTCCCATAACATAAGCTCTTCCTCGAGCCCTTCCATCTTGATTTCCAGTTCCTTGATTCTTCTTCTGTGGGCAATCACCCCTAAAGTGTCCAATTTCTCCACAGCCAAAACATGTTACAGGTGGCCTCTGATTGTCACCCAAGATTGGAAATTTGCAATCTTTGATGTGGTGACCAATCTTCTTGCAGTTACCACATGGATTTGGGCAACGTCCTGGGTTATGATGTTTCTGACACCTTTCACACTTGGGTAGATTACCCTCATATCCTTTCCTTTCAGTTGGTCCAGCAGCATAGGCCCTTGCCACATCTTGCCTCTTAGGTGGCGGCTGAATAGCATTTCCACCTTGGTTGTAGTCAAACCTCCTCTTGTTGTTGTTATTGTTTGGGTTGTTGTTTCGGTTATTGGGATAGTTGCGGTTTCGATTGTTGTTATAGTTGTTGTTGTTTCGAGTGTTGTTGTAGTTGGTGTTGTTTGAACGGTTATTATTATTGACAGCAGATTTTCCTTTTACCACTTGAACCATGAGTTTCTGAGTTATTCGGATAGCCTCTTCCATTGTTTGAGGATCAAAAGAAATCACATCCCCTCGAATACTTTCAGGCAGTCCACCAACGAAGTTTTCCATCTTTTTCTCATCGTCAGTAACCATAGTTGGACATAGTACAGCCAACTCTTGAAACCTCCTGATGTAGGTCTCGATGTCAGTACGAGGGCAAAACTTCTTTGTCATCAATTTCTTGAATTGATCCCAGGTGAGCTTGTGAGCATTTTCCATACCAATGGGCTGAGCATAAGAATTCCACCAAGACATAGCTTCATCAAGAAGCATACCTGTAGCAAATTTTACCTTGCTAACTTCCGGGCATCCGCACATGAGGAATACATTCTCAGTCTTTTCAAACCAGCGGATCAAAGCAACCGCTCCTTCAATGCCCTTAAACTTGATAGGATCACTAATCTTGAAATCCTTCCATGTACATTCACGCCTAGCAGTGGGTGGTTCAACGGCCTCTGTATTAGAAGCAGCCTCAGCAGCCCTAGCAGCAACCTCAGCTCTCTCGACTTCCAGAGCTTCTGCTATACTATCCCTGACCAACTTGCGGATAGCGGCTTGAGTCATAGCAGGTGTTTCTGGTGTAGCCTTACCCTTCCTTGGTGCCATACTTCTGATAAATCACAATGGAAATAACCATGAGAAAAATCATAATAGAAATAGTCATCGTACCAAAGGTATACACCCAAAACATGTATATATACAACCACGACAAGTATAAATACATCCACGACATGTATAGATACAACCACAACATGTATGTTGAGCCCCTAACTGATCCTCTAAGGTGACAGCTGTAGGCCCTCTAGCAGCAGCTGCTCTCGAACTCTCACCTATGTGGTATACCGGTGGTGGTGGAAGGTCAGCAGTCTCGGTGGTAGGTGAATCTGGGGTGGTAAACCTTGCACGCTTCCTGAGCGGCAAGAGTGAGGTAGATAGAGAAGTAGTAGCGGGTATAGCTGGTGGTGGTGTAGGTACTACAGGGATAGCAGGGATCCTAATAGGTCCATTAAGATTTAAATCTGAATACTCTACCAAACGGTATTCTATGTATGGGCTGGATGATAGGAAAACCTTGTTCCTATAACAATTCAATGGTGCTAATGGCGGCGTAAGTGTAACTGATAGTACAATGGTAGTGGAAGATAACAGGGTATCTTAAACGTCGGAATCCGATGAAAGGATAACAGGGTATCTAAAGACATGTCACTTGTGAACCAGGTCAATATAATCATATATATATATATATATATATATATATATATATATATATATATATATATATATATATATATATATATATATATATATATATATATATATATATATATATATGAGTATGGGTATAAATAACTCGCACAGTGTGTGCATGAAACAACATGTATAATGAATATGCACCTATGATGAAGTGATGAGATGCTATGATGATGTGGTTATAGTCTAGGGTCCATGATGCATCCTAGTTCGCTATAACCTTAGCTCTGATGCCAATCTGTCACACCCCCAATTTACCTGACTTGCAGCGGAATGGAATGCCTGAGGGTGTAACTATCATAGCATCACAAACAAGGATATATTGAACGACCTAAAGTGTCGTTTAAAAATACGTCGTTTGATTCATTCAAAATATTCAGAGTTATAAAGACATAGGTCCCAAAAGTTGGAAAAGTTTACGGAAACAAGTTTAATACAATCAAACGACATTTAAACATAAGTGCAAGAAAGTCCGAATGAGCCGCGTCATCCTTGTTACACAAAATGACTCCATGCATGCCATGAGAGTATGCCTTAGTTACCTGAGAAATACATTGCGAAAACGGTCAACATAAAGTTGGTGAATAATCATAGGTTTATAGGTAAATCGTATGTACATAAACCACAAGTATAAAGTAAGGTGACAAAATGTCAAAAAGCTACATTGTCTCTTAAGCTCATGGCCCCGAAGCTAGACGTACTAAAATTGGCCCCAAAGGAGTGGTTACCAGTCACTCAAATATTAGACATGAAATGCATTCGTTTTTCTTATGGAGCAACCCAAACACGAATGGAGGAGTCACCCTCAATAGATCTATTCATTCACTCTCGCTTGGCAATATAATTAACGGTCCATGATAATAAAGGGGACTTGAAGTGGTAGTACTAGCAACTTAAGCAATGTACGGAATTTAATACTTGGGCATGTACAAAAATAATTGTGCAATGTATTCTCCCCCGTGGGATTTGAAATCAAATAAGTAATTAAAACGGGGCTATGAAGACTCACCTTAGCAAAAGCAATATCCGATAGACAAAGTAGTAGTTAGAAATAAGGTCCGGGTACTCTAATCGCGACCTAAATAATGCATATGTCTTAGGTTCGAAAACAAGGTCAAGCATGCAAGTCATACACTATATTATCACTTGTACATGTTGTTGAAATTTTTATTGTCAAAAACGTAGGAAATCAAAGTAATCTCGTATTTAAGTCATCCACCATTTTAGAAAACGTAGCTTGTAAATCTCACGACCAAATATTAGTCGTCCTGTAAATATATATTTTGAAAAACTCTAACGCACCTAATAAGTATACACAATGTTCTACCATTTTTATTTACGTCATTTTAGCCAAATTATACTCTAAAATGTCCAAAAGTCAATTTTAAATATTCCATCAGCTTTTGTTGGTTGAACCAAAGCTGTCAAAAATTTATATGTTTCGTCGCAACTTCCCAAGGCCATAACTTTTGCGTCGTAATTCCGTTTTTCAAGTTCTATATATTCCCGCGAAGGTATTCAAATATACTTTAGGTTTTTCAAGGTCTCGGCTAGTTTAGATATCATTTAATCTCAGTTTTCCTAGCTCAAAAATCGGGACAGAATCCATTTCTCAGAAAATATAGTTTTAGTCGTCAATCTTGAAAATAGCATATCTTTTTCGTTATAAGTCCGTTTTAACTCGTTCAAGCGGCTATGTTCTCGTTATTAAGTCTATTTTCTATATTTCTAGCCTAATGTGGCCACCAAGGTACTGATTTTTCTGTGAAGGGTCGAATAGGACAGATCCAATATAAATAATGTCAAACTATATTTCCTAGTGTTTTATTTATTATCACCACTTAACAATAACTCCAAATCTAGTCCTAGTCCATCCATCAACTTCTCAACTATTATATGGTGATCTAAACATAACTTAACAATATTCAAGATCCATGTACAAGATCATCCAAGTATATAAAACTATATATCTACTAACATATATATAAAAAGTTTTTATTATTTTACTAACAATTTTTCTTGAAATAAAATCTTGTTCAAAACATATTTTCTTGCTAAGAGATCAAAGTGGATGTAAAGATTTTTCAACATGTACCAAGTGATAACCAAGTATATATACTAGACAAGCATAAAAATCATGAAAAATCATTAAGTATAAGTAGTGTAAAATCACTTACAAAGAAGTTAGTGAGATGAGATTGGTAAAACACTTGTGTAACCCCAAGATTAGTGTCAAACCCTTGTTAATCTACCCTAAGTACTCTAGATAGTCACCAACAAACTCCTTCTTCCTTGCTCCTTATGTGTGTCGAAATGTATATATATGGATAGGAGGTGATTTTATTTCTTTCTTTGTAACTACAAATGTGTAACTAGTATGTGTATATATATAGCAAAAGTGGTAAAGAGGATGGTCAAAAATGCTTGGTCTTGGTCCTTGTGGTCTTGCCGAATTTCATGGGAAAAAGGGGGCAAGAGGTGGCTCTAGCTACCTTAATTAAATTCCTTGTTTCATGGTATGTTGTCTCAAGTAGAAAAATTTATAGTGAGTAATTATGGTGCTAGGGGGGGGGGGGGGGGGGCGGCACATTGCTTAAAATAGGAAGAAAATAGATGTAATTTTTATAAAATGTATATATTAAATGTATTGGGTAGTAAAAATATGTATTGGGTATTAGTTTGGTATTTAACAAAAGATATACGAAATTAAACGTAAGGTGTAAAGAATTTAACTTGGACATCGGAAAATATTTTTAGGACTTTTGTAATAATTTTGGAAGTATAAAAATACTCTAAAAATAATTGTTGAGAAAGTCGGGTATGTCGAGTGTTACATTCTTGAATAAAAATTAACGTTATGTTGAATTTAATAACCGTAAGTATTTAAAGAATAGTAATTTGTTTTATAGAATAAAATTGTGAACTGGGGAAGGAGCAAGGTACCGGAGCATTGTGGACTACAATTAGCCTAAGTCCTAGTGTTCTTAGAATTTAATTAGAAATTCGCGTCGATTCAAGTAAAAGGGTTCACGTAAAATGTTTCAAATTAAAAGTCAAGAATTTAAATTCGAGTTTAGAAAATAGTATTGACCTGGGAAATAGCGGGTTGTGACATGGACCCAGTGACGCACTGTACTAAACTTCTTAACCACTCAAGTTCTCTTAAAAGAACTTGTTTCATTCTCACAGGGAACCCTGTGTAATGTATCGACCGCTCTTTGCGAGCTATGTTGATACCTAAAACAGGAGACGCCTCCCCAGTCTCCAGGAGCGGATCAAAATGCACTATTGAGTCTAGAGCCAAAGAGATCATCCATAAATCTCGTTAGGACACACATTCCAAATATGCTTATTGTTTCACACAATGTGGAAAATAAGATAAAATATTTAAAGTCCTACGCATTATCCTTGTGGTATTGCCAGAACATCCGAGTGATATGAAAATATTCACAATGAAGATGGAAATCCTTCTAGAGCAAACATCTCTCAAGCTCTTGGTAGGTGACATGTGAGATCCATTTTGGATAAATGATCAAGTGACAACTGGAAAGCAATGATGGTGCGATTCAAAATTGAATCAAACTTGTTCCAGGATATGGATTGACGGATACTTTTGCAAAAACCTTTCAATGTGCTCACAAACTTATTTTCGAGCACATTGATTGTGTAATATCTTTCAAACAAAAGTATTTTTGATGGAAATGTGATTCAAAGTATAAAACTCTCATCGTGTCTCAAAAATGTTTATCATAGGACACGCGAGTGATTTCTGTAAATCTATTTCTCATCAAATCCGTGAATGTGTATTCACCGATTCACTCTATCGTGCTGTCTGCTTTGAATGTTCCGGTATGAGAACATGCTAAGTATGAAGATTCCAAAGTGGATTCTTTGGAAAATTCATTACTACAAGCTGGAAATTCCAGTCAAGGAGAGTCTTCTTTAAAAGAGACTCTACCTGATCACAGGTCGGTTTTCACAAAATCGGAGGGTAGTCTGTCCTCGCAGAATGAATGACAAAGCCATATTCGTTCTCTATCTTTATTGCTAACTGTTTTATTTCAGGGACACATATAAAGATGGCATTGATGGCTGCAGTTTCCAGCTGAATCAGGTCAATCCATACCTCATGCTCACACATTCTCCACACTATCAATGAAGATGAGAGACTTGCTACAACAAATGTTGAGAGACTACCAACAACGTTTCTGCAACTCTGATGAAAAAGTCTCCTGATCCACATCTCTGATGTAAAGTCTCCTGATCCAGAAGGGTGTGAGCATGATGGTCCCAAAGTCACAACATCACCTAAAGGCGATACTACTGTGGATGAGCTTGGAGATTTACTGTGGCTGATGATCTCAAAGAAGCTCAAAGATCACATATCTCAAAGGAACATCAAATCACAAGCTCATTGCTTGAAGTACGAAGTGCACTGAAAAGTGAAGAGTCAGAACCTACGAGCTACAAAGACTAAAGAATGCTTGAAGATCAAAGAGCTTAATTTCCAAGGTGACCTCGCTTAGGGGGAGATTGTTAGGAATACAATTATTCCTATAGAAGACTCGGTCACCTAATTGATGTAATAGCATTTTAGTTAGCTCGTAGTTAGTTTATTATATGTATTAGTTAGTTTAGTTTAAGTAACACCGTGGAAGAAGGACGGGTCTTTACCCACTGTATGCCTGATCCACAGCCTGGGTGTGGGCGCTTGTAGGAAACTATATATACCCCTCTCCACATGTGGAGAGGGTTGGACCTTCCACTTCACCAATCTAATACATTTTCATTTTCTCTCTAGAGGTTCCCTCTCTCTCTATTTCTTTCTCTAAACTCTTCTTTCTTTCTTCTTAATCTCTTCTTAATTCGATCCATTAACACATAAACCACACATAATTATCATAGTTAGTATCTTACAATCCATTAACACATAAACCACACATAATTATCATAGTTAGTATCTTACAGAACTTCTTAGTTGTACCGCAGGTATAAATACCTAGGATAGCGTGTTGCTATTTTTTTCCTTTTCTGCTCTTACTTTTCCGCTTTTCAGAGAATTCTTCCCCTCTTCTTCTTTCCATTTCCTTACCTTAGTGCATCCCGCACGTTGTCTTTTAAATTTTTCGTGTGACAATGGTTAACATTAGGGCGGTTACGTCATATCTTACGAAAGAAAAACTTAACGAGTTGTGTCATCAATGTAATATTCCATCGTTTTCCACCCCGTTTTGCCTGATCCTGGTCAGATCATCAGCCAGTATCCACCTGGAAAGATTGGTCTTTATAGTCGATTTTTTGATTATGCCGACTTTCGTCTACCGCTCTCCGTTTTCTTGGTTGAGATTTTGAGGCATTACTGCATCAATATTTCTCAGCTTTCGCTTTTTTGGGGCGTGCAAGGTTTCTCATTTTGAGGTTTTATGTCGTGCTCATAATTTCGCTCCAACAGTAGCATTATTTCTCCATTTTTATGTTAATTTGATAAAGAATGGGTGTTGTCGTTTAGCAAACGCGCTAAAGATACTGGTATCTGCTACAATAAGCCCTTGGATTCTATGAAAGGTTATAGTAACCTTTTTTTCTGGGTTGATGTGTTTGCCTGTCCAAGTATCTTCCCTTGGCATGTGGGCAATAGTGTTGAGGCGGACTTGGTTCCTGAACCTAACGAGTATAGCGAGGAGGAGTATCGTACCCTTGTTGGTCATCCATCCCTGTTTCGTAGGTATCCGGAAGCTTTCCTTTGTTGGGTCGGCCTGAGCCGTTATTACCCGTTTACGGAGAACAAGTATCCCATATTCCATCTCAATTGAGAAGGTTGATGTTTTGTACTTGCTTTGTCTTTTTTATTCCGCTTTCTTTTTCTTCCCTTTCTTTGCTAACTTTTCCTTTTTTACCTTGTGCAGAGATAAGCATGCATGCCTTTATTACTCACGCTGATCCTAGTGCGGTAGCGGTTGAAACGAGACATCGGGTTGGGGATGAGCCCCCTTTTTTGGACACTACTGCTGATCGAGTTGTTCCGTTTTCTCCACCTCATCATGTTCAAGCGGAAGGTGAGGTAGGAGTTGATGTAGGTATATTGCCAGGTCAGGGTGGTGGTACGGGACCAGGTGGTTTTGGTATTTGCAGTAATGTTGATGCTCAAGTTGGTAAGCGTGCTTGCAATGCTCCTCCTCAGCGCACCCTTATATCTCTTAAATGAAGGAGGAAAGAGTCAAGTACAGTAGCTAGTGCAAGTTTCTCCACCCTTCCGCCAAAGAGATTGAGGGGAGACCATGGCTCTTTGAATAGATCTACTGCTTCTGGTAAGTCCAAAGCCGCTATCCAAAGTATGCTGACTACTAATATTCAAGGTTTGCATCATACATTGGAGTCGTCATCCCATGCGCCTACTCTACCCTTTGTTTCAGAACAAGAAGTTGGTGATTAGCTTGATACGACTGCTGGACCTCTTCTCCGTACTGTGCATCCTGTTAAGAGGTTTGTCATTTCCTCTAACTCTTCATCTTTTGATAGTGCTCATGATGTAACACCCCAACCCGACAAGGGTCAAAATGTCACATTATGGTGCCAAATCAGAACATACACACGCAAGCGAAAGACTTATAAACATAAAGTTACAAAGGTATTCTAAAGTTACAAAGGAAATACTAATTCTATACAATAATGAAATACAAATCCAAAGAGAAATCTAATCGAATCCGAATCCAAGTCTAATCCAAGTGTCAATGGGCTTCTAATCATCGGGTAGTCCACTAACGCTCCCATGCACTCTTCACCTAAACCCAGCTTCCAACCTAAAACCTGCCGCAGGAAAGGAAATGCGGCTAAGCTTGAAAAGCCCAGTGAACAGATATATAACTAAGCAAACGGATAAACGAAACGTATACAAGTATGAGAAATAGGACATCATAAGCTTCTGCTGAAAGGAATATCATGTCAAATGCATAAGAGATTAACATACGCTGGAACGAATATCATAAGTCAAAGGGAAACGAAGTATCTAAGATATATCACATAAGCATAATCATAAGGAAAAGGTAATGAGAACGTATCAACAAAAAAGCGTCTAAACAAGGTACTTGAATAGACAAATGAACATGGGAAAGCCACGAGCCGACCTACCAAGGTACTCGATAGATCTCATACATACATACATACATACATACATACATACATACATACATACATACATACATACATACATACATACATAATCCATAACCACATATCAAAGGATATGGAGAGGGGAGACCTCTCGGTACCACATATCAAAGGATACGAAGAGGGAAAAACTCTCGGTACTACATGGTGTCGATCACACTCCCAAAGGTGTATGGGTACAGAGCACGTACAACCTTCACGCTACGATACAAAATGAAACAAAGATTAGGATGCATCCATACGCCCCCACCAAAACAAAATCATATATGCACCCTGCTCACACGACAGGTATACACATACATCCAAAAGAGTACTTATATCATATCAAAATGAAGAGGGACGTAGTGGACAAAAACCTGCCTCCATTGACAGCATCATGCCATTGGTGCCCTCAATGACACGGCCATGGACTCCCCATGATTGGCTAATAAACTCGGGCATAAGAACGAAATGAATCACATCATATCATACAATCATAGCATATCAAAGGATCCTAACAAGGACCACATCAAAGGATCCTCATAAAGGACCACATCAAACAAAATATAACAAAGAATCATATCAACGAAGCATATCAAACGAATCATATCAAAGTACAAGGGAACATAGCAATGGCTTAGGGAATCATATTAAGATAATGAATCAAAGATCAAGAATCAAAAGTCATGAGAGCGAAAGCACCCCTACTGAAAAAGGGTAGAATATCTGTACCTTAAACCGCCAACGAAACATAGCATAAGAATAGGAAGTCACTCCTTCTTCAACGACTCTACACGAATTAATGATCGGCTTATTATTAACTTGTTTTAAATCAGATTACTCATTTTAGTCAGCTTTTCATTTTTAGTAACTTTCCATTCATAGCAGCTTTCCAAAAATAGTAACTTTTCAAAATTAGTAAGCTTCCATTTATAGTAAGTTTCCACTTTAAGTAACTTAGTCATTTTAGGTAACTTTCTATTTTTAGCTGGTTTTCTGAATTAGTAACTTTCCTTATTAAGTAGGTTTTAACATGACTTCCCAATTTAGTTAAATTAGGTTTAGGGTTTAGGATTATCAATTAGGTTAATTGTACCCACACACAATTCAACGCGACATTAAAAAGACACACCCGATATAAGAACATGTATTAGGGCACCAAACATCAAAGTGACACATTTAATACTTTTATAACACATGCATACACATTAACTAGTTTTATAACAAAATTACGTCCACTAATGAATTTTAGAAATGTATTAGAAGCCCAAACTAAAAATCAACAAAATTCTCACAGAAACACATATGTTTTGCGAGTTTAGATGAATTTTTACAGATTTTATTATTAAGTGAAAACCCTTTTACAAAAATCGTTTATCAAAATAGTCCCAGAAAGTTAACTGCACATATATGCAGAAAGTTTGCATATGCTTAACCCATTTCAACACTTCAAAAAAATCCACAAAAATTCTAGGAAGTCACACATAACCCAAATATTACTCCTGTAAATGGAGTGCTCCTAACTCCTTGTGGTTTGGAAACTAAAAATCAAAAACTCTTACTGATTTCCAGACATCCGTAACACAGTTTTGACAACTTATTTTCAAAAATTCAAAAAGCTTAGTTCCCGACCTCCAATGACCACAAATCTTATATTTCCAGAAAGTACACTGATTGAACTTATGTTTAGATGCAAAAATCACTTAAAAACACGTTGGGATCATTTATTTCTTCACCTTACAACCCGAATCAAAATACTACACAACATGCAGTGAGACAGAAACAAACCCTAACCCTCCTAATTAATTCATACGCTCCATTGATAATTGGTTTAGGGTTTCTAGGTTTTTATATCATATTTAATGTGTCAATAGTGATCATGTTAGGGTTTAATAATTAAGGCCTAGGGCTGGATACAATGAGCAGGTCCAAACAGAAATAAAAACACAGGTTACATGCGATTATACATATTATTCAATCGTTATTTTATGTGTTCATGTGTATGATTTTATGTAGTTGTTAATCGATTAAGATCCAAGCATAAAAACAAGAACATGAAATCAAACAAGAGGAATGAATCGAACAAGTTGGTAATCATACCCTTGTTGCGTGACAAGAAGGAAGAAAAAAAAAAGGATCTAATGCAATTCAACTCTAGCCAAAACACGAAACCAAAGTCACCTTTAACCCACGAACCAAAACCCTATTGAATCCAGTTTATCCCACGTCACCACACCTCCAAGAAGCATGATCAAACACCCTTCTTTGTACTTGATTTCGAATGTAAAAGACCAAGGAACTTGGTGTAACAACCCCATTTTCACATATCGCAACGGATTTCGTGTTTGGGGTATTACTTCATGGAAACAAAGACAAGATAATAGAAAACGAATCGAAAAGAGACGTTTTTGAAAAAGGTGTTATCATTCATTTATTCATCACAGTTTTTACAGTAAAAGTTATACTTTTACCAAAAGAGAGGTCCCTTAAGATACGTTTTAAGGCAAAAACAGATGAATGATAACTATTTTGGACGTCCTCATGTCCAATATTTCTCCGTGCCAGGGTTCCTAAAGAGCTCAATTACCTAGGATAACATGCTTAAAGAGTCAACACGAATGTTGTGTGAGAGTCATAGGTTTAAGCAGATAGGGTGTGTGAATACAAGTTCCACAGGGTTCAGCTTAAACCCTATGTGTGGAAAAGTTTAGAGATAGCAGGTATATTGCACTAAGCTCATGAATCACACGTTAACGGTCCAGATAATGGGGTCTGCAGACCATACCATGATGGGACAGAGAGAAAGGATAACTTGCCAAAGTTAATCCATTAGAGGGTTCAAATATAATACTTATTGGTACCATCCAGAGAGAGGTAGTACCAAAGGGAGTTGTTAAACTCCAATAGATCTATCAATTATATTCGCGTTCACTTGTGTAAAATATCACACGCGATTAGATTCATGAATTTTGTTATGTAGGGGTGGCAGATAGTTTACTCATGCAACAACCAAAGAAAAAGACTTGTATTCGATTTAAAGCATGTATCCCCCTCACAGGGTTGTAAAGCATTTAAAAGTGAGGCTATGAAAACTCACCTGGGTCAAAGGTAAGTAGGGTAGGGTTTAGATAGCTCACTTACGTATCCTGAGGTAGTGTAGGTGTGTGTGTGTGTATATTTCAAGTTTTAGTCTAGGTTTTTAAGTAATCACTCTTAAGGTTCTTAGATATAACAAAACACCGTTCGGGCCATCATAATTCAGAAGTATATGACTCCTCACATGAAGCTCCCTACTATTGTATTATGTTATTAACATAATACCATTCGGGCCATCATAATTCAGAAGTTAATACTCCTCACATGAAGTTCCCTACTATTGAGTTATGTTGTTATTAAGTTTTAGTTATAACATAACACCGTTCGGGCCATCATAATTCAGAGGTCATGCAATAATCGTTTAAGGAGCCAGGGCACTTTAAGTCATAAACCCAGCAAACTCGTCAAAACAAAATATCCACATGATACCCCTCACATGAAGCTCCCTAGTATTGTGTTATGTTTCTAACTTAAAATAGGTTTTTATACTTTATATGAAAATAGTCCGTTTATACCCTTCATGTTTACATATTTACACTTTCTACCCTAAACTTATAAACTTATAACATTCAAGCATATAACTTTCTATCTTTTACACAATTAGTCCCTATACTTATATATTTTAAAGAAATGGCAGAAATGGTCCTTAAACTACACTGACTTTCAATAATTAACCTTTTATACCCTTAACTTAACAATATTTGCAAAACTAGTCCTTATAAGTTTATAACTTATTTTACTTTTTATCCTAAGGTTTTAAAATTTTGCAAAAAGGGTCCTTGTACTTATAACTTCTAAGAGATGTCAAAAACAGTCCCTAAACTTCATATTTTTAGAAATTTACCATATATACCCTTATGCATGAAAACTATTGCAAAACTAGTCCTTTTTCCATGCAAATTGTATTTTAATGAGACAACTAAGTTTCCTAGCTTATGTTTAACTTATATTTACTCAATTAAGTCATCTAAAACAGATTATAGCACAAGAATAAGTAATCTAGCATATAAACATGTAATTATCTAAAATTAGGGTTTCTAAATGAAAATTTCTAAAAGAAAATGATCAAGGCTACTCTAAAGGTTCTAAGGCATATCTTAGGTGTTCAATATCAGTACTAAGGCTACTAGGATAAAAAAATAAAGCTTACCTAGGTCGTGGGAACTCTAACGTGGGTTCTAGGGTTTTCTCGGCTAAAAACTTAACTCGACAAGGAGGAAAGCTTAACTAATCAATTCCTATGGCATCTAAGGGTCTTATACTATAGAAGTGTGTGAGGCAAATAAGAGAGGGAGACGTGGAATGAAATGGTGAGGGTTGGCTCGCTATTTATAGGGTGCGAAGGAGTAGCGAGCAAGAAAAAGAAGAAGGAGAGGGGGAGGAGGGGGGAGGTGACTAAGCTGAGCTAGGTGGTGTTGTGGAAGGTCTAAAGGGTGAATAAGGTATGCTATATGGTAGTTAGGGGGCCGCCTAGGCCTGTCGTGGTGGTTAAGGGGTTAATGAGCAAAGGAGGTGACAAGGAGGTGATCCACCTCTTTGCTTGATTGCTAGGGAGGTGCTAAGGTGCTACCTTGGTATAAGGGAGGTGCTAGGGTGCTTGGTTGCAAGATTTGAGGTGCTAAGGTAGCTTAGGTTTAGGTGTTAGGTTTAGTTTTAACCTAGTTTTGCCTAGTGAGAGTTTAGGGTTTTGCCTAGGGTTTAGTGCCTAGATTAGGGTTCTATGAGTGTTTAGTGACTAAGATTAAGTCCTAGGAGGCTTATACTAAGTGGTGGTAGCTTATGGTAAAGATTTGGGAAAGTTTAACCTAGTTCCGGGAAGTTATAACCTTATTAGGGTTTTGTGCTTAAGGGACTTATACCTAGGTTCTAGGGAGTTGTACTATGATCTAGGAAGTCTAATATATCCTAAAGTTTCTAATTTAACTCATACCTAAGTCTTGAACACTTTCAAGCTAATTCAGATAAGCAATTAGGGTTTTAAAGTTAACCAAAAACACATAAGTGCAAATAGGGTTTTCTGATGAGTATAGTGTACTAGAGTGATAGTTTACTTAGTGAAAATGTATTTGTAACCTTGACTTGACATACCTGGATGTTTACATGAAGTAAACATAGTGATGTTTGGCATAGGTGGATATGTGAGCTTGTCTAGAGGTTAGATAGGTAATAGTGATGTTATAAAGCAAGAATTTCACTCAGGAAATAGCTATAGGCATATCTAACCTAGATAGTGCTTAGTGAGGGCCTAAGTTAAGTTAGTAAGGCTTTTCTAACCTAAGAGGAGCTAGTAGGGAAGTTAGTGGGTTGCTACAGTCTCTCATCCTAAAAGAAAATCTTGGATATTTAGCACGGATTTGATCCTATCATTCCCAAGTATACTCTGGTCCTTTTTTAGAGTTCCAGCGTACCTTAACGATAGGAACCAGGTGATGTTTTATATTTTTGACCTCTCGGTCCATGATTTTGATTGGTTCATCTATGAAACTGAGCTTATCATCCAACTGAAGCTCTTTCATTGGAATGATGAGTGATTCATCTGATAAACACTTCTTAAGGTTGGAGACGTGAAACGTGTCGTGAATATTACTTAGTTCATCAGGCAATTCAAGTCGGTATGCCACCGGACCAATTCGTTCTAAAACCTTAAATGGTCTGATGTATCTCGGATTAAGCTTTCCTTGCTTTCTGAAATGAAAGACACCTTTCCTAGGTGAAACTTTCAACATAACATTGTCTCTGACTTGAAATTCTAATGGCTTACGTCTTATATTGGCATAATTCTTTTTCCGATGCCTTGAGGCTTGTAAGCATTGTCGGATTTGAACTATTTTCTCATTAGTCTCATGGATTATCTCTGGTCTCGTAACTTGAGCTTCTCTAACTTTGGCCCAGCAGACAGGGGATCTGCACTTACGTCCACAAAGTGCTTCATACGGTGCTACCTTAATGCTAGCGTGACAACTATTATTATACGAGAATTCGATCAACGGTAAGTGTTTCTACCATCCTTTTCCAAAATCTATCACACATGTTCGAAGCAAATCATCGGGTGTTTGGATAGTTCTCTCAATTTGACCGTCGGTCTGAGGATGATATGCCGTACTCATGTCTATTTGAGTATCTAGGGCCTTTTGCATAGATTGCCAAAATCTTGACGTGAAATGAGAGTCACGATCTGATATGATAGATATTGGCACTCCATGTCGGGAAACTATTTCCTTGAGGTACAACCTAGCAAGGGTTTCCATATCATCCGTTTCTCACATAGGAATGAAGTGAGCTGATTTCGTAAGGCGATCAACTATTACCCAAATTGTATCATACCCGTTGGATGTTCTAGGAAGTTTCGTGATAAAATTCATTGTAATCCTTTCTCACTTCCAAATGGGAATTTCAGGCTGTACCAATAAGCCAGATGACTTTTGACATTCAGCCTTTACTCTAGAACATGTTAAACACTTGCCCACATATATTGCAATGGATGCTTTCATGTCAGGATACCTATAGTGTTTCTTCAGATCCTGATATATCTTATCAGAACCTGGATTGGTTAATTCCTGGAGTTGTTCAGAGAATTCCTTCATTTCTAAAGGGGCTAACCTATAGGGTGCTTGGGATATAGGTGTCGCTCTGGGAATCAAATCGATTTGAAATTCGACTTGATGCACAGGAGGTAAGCCACGTAAATCCTTAGGAAAAACTTCTGGGTATTCCCTGACTACAGGGATCTCATCCAGTTGTTTTTCGCCTGGCTTAGTCTCCGTTACTTGGATAACGAAGACTTGACAACCTCGTGATATGTATCGTTCCATTTTGATACATGAGACGAGGTTAAGTCGGGTTTTACTTCGATCTCCTCGGATAGTTAAAGTCTCACCGTTGATAGGTACATGGATGATTTTCTAGTCACAAAGAATCTTAGCTTGATTCTTGGACAACCAATCCATTCCCACAACAACGTTAAAACTACCAGGTCTAATAGGTATGAGATCGATTTCGAAAGGGTGTTAGGGTACAACCCTTGATGATGGTGTTAGTACTAACTAAGTTTCTGTTGGCCATTTCTATGTCATAGTAGGTATCTAAGGCTATAGGTTTGATCCTAAGTCTAGAGGCAAAAGGTATAGATACGAAACTCCTATCGGCTCCTGAATCAAATAGTACTCCAACTAAGTGATGGTTTAAGAGAAACTTACCCGTGACTACGTTTGGATCTTGTTGATCATTCCTATCCCTCAACATATAAGCTCTTCTCTGGGCACCATCAGTATTTTTCTTTGGATCTTGTTGATCTACTTGCATAGTGTCCTTTTTCTCCGCAAGCATGACAAATGATCGTTGCTGGTGGCGGATTACCCCCAGTGGCTGGTCCTTTGTGCCTGCAATCCTTTGTCTGATGGCCCACCTTGTTACATATGTTACATTTAATGGAACAAGGCCCTGTGTGATGCCAATTGCATTTCTTACACAAAGGGGCTTTTCCAGCATAACCACTTCCCTCATTTGGAGTGGCTGCATATGCTCTGGCAGTCTCTTGCCTTGGTTGAGGATAGGGGTTAGTACGATTATTACTATTGGTGTTACGGGTGTTACCGAAAGCTCTCTCATCGTGGAACTTTTGTTTATTATCGTTGGGCGCTGGCACAGAGTTGTGCTTTGTTACTTGATCCATTAACCTCAAAGTAATGTTAATGGCTTCCTCTAGAGTTTGAGGTCTAGAGGCAGTTGATAAGGCAAAAAGTGTACCGCTTTTAGGGGGTCATTTAAGCCCGAATTCGTGATTATTTGATCAATTACTGCCCTAAATCGTTCCTTTTGTCATTTTAGGTACTTTTGAGAAGAAATCTGGAAAAGGAAGCATTTTGGACGTTTTTGGAGCGATTAAGTGAAGAAAATGGCAAAGTCTCAAAATCCTTGCTGGGAGCAGTACCTGAAGACGTCAAGACTTTACAAGTGACGACGTCAAGCTTGGCAAAAGAGGTGGATAGGAAGAATACACATGACGGCCCAGAACTATTTCAAGTATAAAATGCCTGACGGTGTCACCAAGGCCGTCAGGGTCATTTTGCAAGTGATGGCCCAGAGCATTATTTCTACATGACGGCGTCAAGACTGGATCTAGGAAATACGACCCTTAATTTGGCGGCGAGTTAACGGCGTCACATGCCAAAACGTGACGCCGTCAGGATGTATTATCTATATATATTTTTCCAAATTTTCATTGTTAAGTGTGGAACTTTTGGAGAGCTTCTTTGTGAAAACCCTAGACGAATTTTCTGTAATAATAAGGGTTTAAACTCTTGTTCCATCCATGTTCAATTGAAGATAAGTTTTCCAATAATCATACGATATGTCTATGTGTTGTGTGATTCTATCTTATGCTTGTCTTCTTTTTAACATGCTAGGCTAGGTTTTTATTGTGTTTGCTTAGATATAGTGAAACCTAGATGTTAATTATTGGTTGATGGTTTGTTTATGATTGTTGTGGATGATTGTATTCGATGTTAGGCTTAAGAAAACTGGCAGACTTCCAATTGGTAACTTGCTTGAACGTCTTAAGAAACATGATCGGAGGTGTACTACGATTTTTGGTTGTATTTAATGCATAAGCGAATTCTAGTGATCCCATGTTAGGAGCTTTTAGTCGGCTCGACATAGGAGTGAAGTAGGAGCTTATAGAGTTAGGGAATTTTGTACACGGCCCTATGACTAGTATTAAGGAATATAACCCGTCATCCATGTAATTGTAACAAGCTAATCAACCGGTAAAAGATATCTAGGGAGTAATAAAATCTAAGTAAACACATTTTCTCTCATTATTGTTTTCACCACAATTAGTTTAAGTTTCATTTTATTTTATTTTGATTGCATCTTTAGTTATTTGGGTTAGTTGGCTAGCAACTAATTCCGCCCACTCCTTCAAAAACCGAGATTTTACTTGCTTTCTAAAAAATATAAAAATACAAAAAGAATCATCCCTCACCTTTAGACCTAGTTTAGTAGACTTTTTAATCCTATCGAACACTACTCCTGAGTTGAACGATCAATCCCCCAGTACTTGTCACTATACTATACTACAATGATCAGGTACACTGCCTGGCGGGGATTACAAGATTCTCAAGATCCCTTGAGAGGTAAAACCTTTTGTGAGGGTGCAATCCCGCACATCAAGTTTTTGGCGTCGCAGCCCGGGGAGTAATTATTGTCTAGGTTAGAATTTCTTTTTATTAGGTCTACTTGCTAGATTCCTTTCTAGTGAGATTTTTATTTTTCTTTTTATTAGCTTTCTTGTGTCTATCTCTTCTTTGTGTCTTTGTTCGTTAAAAAAAAAAAAAAAAAAAAAAAAAAAAAAAAAAAAAAAAAAACTTTCCATTGACTCTTCCGTTCACCATTATGAAGAACGCGAATCCACCATACTACCAATCACAAAATTCACCCACTCCAAATGACATCTTGATGATTAAACAACATGAATATGAACCTATCTATGATGCATGGGCTCCTTTTAAATATTTACTCTGAAAAGTCCCTCATCATAATTTCGATTTGTGGTCCCAAATTGAAATATTTTACCATCGTGTCGACCCCTATACCAAAATGGACATTGACCATGCCGCAGATGGGGACCTTTGGGGATTAAGTGCTGAAGAAGCATGGGAAGCCATAGAGAATTGTGCCCAACTCGCCAAAAAATTGGACAACCCAACAAACCTTGTTATAGATCAATTGATCGCAAGTTTGAGGGAACAAGCAAGAAGTTTGTTTGGGGTTAATAAGCCTATAGATGAGATACCTAGGTGCATGGAGTGGTTTGATTCCACCATAATACAAGCTGAACACATAGGTAATCTAGACACAATGGAGGATGAGGTGGATAATATAAGCCCACTCAGTGCTCCACAAGTCTTACCATCACTTGATGCGTACACACCTCCCTTGACTTCCCCGAAAGAAGTAGAAGAGACTATAGGAACCCCAATAGAGGTAGAACCCTTGGACCAAGCACAACTAGAGAATATAGGTTTTAACACTTGTAGTGATGACCTTTCTTTTAGTTCTAAGGAAGTTCCTAGTTTGGATGAACCAGAGCATCAACCAAAACCATTACCTAATCTTCCATCATTAGATGTGAATTTAGGAATTGAAAAAGGTCCCGATCCACCCATCAAACTATATAATCCGGGTAGTTTTACGTTTAAGGTAGTAGACTTTAAGCCTTGGATTAAGGAAGCCAATAAGGGAGTGAAAAATGACCTTACATATTTACATCACCCATTCATGATTGATCACAAGAAAAATTGTGGGTTTAAACTGGGTTTATTAGGTCAACATGGATTCCCAACTAGGAGTCTCTCGAAGCTGATAGACGATGATCCCTTTCTAGGAGAAAATCTCAATCTACCCAATAACCCAATTGAATTAGGTAAGGTTATGATGATAGGATCCCACATTTTTGAGCATATAATTCATCCACCACTCTTTCCTCACGTGGCATACTCCTACCGAGTTGGTGTGTATCGCTACTTTCACCCGCATTTAATCCTAAGTGTAGGGAAAACCTCCCCTATTTCTGTTAAATAAGGGTAGAGTCAGGCTCGTGACTCGAACAAAAACAAGCGCTTATTGGGAGGCAACCCAAGTTTTATTTGTTCTATTTGTTTGTTTGTTTATTTTTTTTCGTATGCGTGTTTTATTTTTATTGTTTGTGGATCATGGTTCAAAATAAATTGTGAAAATGCTTTATTTTGTTTTTAACCTCGTCTTAATTACATATAAAGGTATTTTGCAAAAGCTAAGTGTAAGGGGAGACCCAAAAATTGTTTATAAGAACGAAATTGAGCATGAACCACAACAATATTAAATGAACATGTATATTAGTAATTGTTAGAGTCAAATGCTTGTATCGAGTCATAATGATGTTTTGCAGGATTTTCCAGGAAGCAAGGCATAAGTTTTTCCAGAAATTTTCTGGAAACTTAACATGAGATTTTTGCAGGACCATTCTGACGGCGTCAGGAGTTACAACCTGACGGCGTCAGGTACTAAAATTCTGAAAAATTTTGCGAGTTTTGTTTATACCAGAGTCTTAAAGTTTTTGTCGATTTTTTAGTTTTATAAACTCCAGGAAATCTGCAGACATTCATTCCACAAGCATTATATCTTAATTTGCTTCCTAGGATTTTAGTTTTAGTATATATAGATTGCCGCCGATTTTATGCGAGGTTTGCCTTGATTGTTTTCTCAGGTTTAACAGGTTACATATGACAAGAAGATGATTTACATTTCTGGAAGGAAGCTTTCAAAGTTCATTTTCTTGGAGGAAACCTTGTTGACACACTATCCACACCGAACGAATCAAGGGAGTATTTGTTTTCATTCTTTTACCTGCTTTACTTTTACATCCTTTAATTGAACGTTAGGGATAATGTTCATCCTAAGTGTAAGGGGAGGGTAAATGATGATACCTTATAAGATGCAATTGCACTTGAGTTTGTTTGTTTGATAGTAGGTGTGTAATAAAACTAAGAGAAATACTTGCTAGGGCAATTTTAGCACCAAATTTAAATTTTTTTACAACATTTAGGAGTGAAACTTTAGCCTTAACAAGTGTCTCATGGATAGGAGTTATATGACTAGCACAAAAACCGTACCACTCAAAACAAACCAAAAATTATTATGAATAAGGTAGTGACCATCCGAGTACTAGATTAATTGACTAACGTGCCAGCGATCTAGTATATAACTTGGTGACCATCCGTTATGTAAATAACGCGCCAGCGATCCAAGAAGTGCACTAGTGACCATCCGTTAGTTGAAGCGTCAAAGACTCGTGCCAGCGATCTACTAAGTTCATACATGTGAGGTTCGCCCTTAGACTTGTTAGGAAAAGCCTTAATGCTTATGAGTGTACCGGTAGCACTTAGATTCTAGAACTTGCGTTAGTGATGCATCCCGAGACCGCTAGTGAGACTACATTCGTGTAGTTAGGATTTACTACATGATGAGAGGCATTAGGATCACCCTTGTGTTTAAACCAGTATATCATAATTACTTGACTATTTAAGTCATATTACTTGACTAACAAAGTCAATTAATTCTCCCACACCTTAGCGTTGTACTCATTTTTAGTACACAAAACCCCTAGTACACCCCTCCGAGCCTATCTTTTCGTTTCTAACTTTAAGCATTTTACTTAAAGGTAGAATTTCTCAACAATCCACCCAAATGTGCAACCAAATCGCCTTAGCCTTCCTTGTATGCACTCATCTTTAGTGCATTATTGTTATTTGTTAAACCCTTAGTTAATTGTCTAATTGATTACATGATTGCTAAGTCGAGTCATATCTTGTACATATTGTTTTGGGACGATTGAGACGATTGGGACTCATGGGTAAAGTACTAGTGATATGGAGTAATGGGGAAGACGTCATTTATTACCTCTATATGTGCGTTAATATCTAAAAGTATTCCAAGTGTTTTGATTATCTTAATTCGAGTCATTAGAATAGTTGATTGTAATGTATGTAAAAATTCAAGTGTAAGGGGAATGTAAACTCCCCTATGATATATTATTTTGGATGGTAGGGTAAAAGTGTAAAAAAAAAAAAAAAAAAAAAAAAAAAAAAAAAAAAAAAAAAATACGGACTACCATCCCGTTTCATATTTATGTTTATTTCATAGTTTGTAGTTTTGATTAGCTTAAGTCGAGTCGAGTATTGGCTTAGCATTCTCCCCTACTAAAATCTACTTCCTGGTTTCCCTACACTATCTTGAGTCGAAAATGTTGGATGGTTAATTAGGTCGTTGATGTTGCACCTAGCATCAAATTAACAACACATCAGGAACTCTTCTAAAAAATAAAACTTAAAAACATTATTTATTGTTTTTCAAATTTGCAAAAGAACTATTAGAGTATACCTGCCATCTTTGAGGCATTCGATCAAATGGTCAGATTCTGGATTCGCACTTTCAAAAAGAGCTATACAGTGAGCTAGAACTTCTCCCAACCCTCTCATGTCATCCTCTCTATCTTTACTTTCGTAGGAAAAACCTTCAATAAATAGCTTAAGCTGACTTTGACCTTTAGCATTCTGGATAAGGACAACAGTTGATGTATTAATATTCCCACATAAATTGAGGGGGAAATATGCATGCATCCATGCAACTGCTTTAATTAGACCTCTACAAAATCAAATATATATATATATATATATATATATATATATATATATATATATATATATATATATATATATATATATATGAGCGTTAAATAAAGGTTTTAAATAATGAAAATACAAAATAATGAAGTGAATTACCTCAAGTTCTTGAACAATTCTTCTTTTGACAAGGCTTCCTCAAACAATTCTTCCTTTGTGTTCTTGTTCATATCATGAGAAAAACTTTCAAAAACCAAAAAGGAATGATTTTGGAATTCATAGATCCCAAAAAACTGAAGAAAATGTTTGTTTTTACTTAATTTAAAAAGGTTATCCTTCACTTTATATTGTGTTGCTAGACCCATTCGTTTTATTTCCTTTACTATGACTGGTAAAAAACCGACATATAACCCATAATAAACCCCGTCACGCACAGGTTTATCAAAGTAGACAATGAGATTAACCTTTGGCAAGCGGGGCAGAGATCCAAATAGCTTCTTCTCAAAGTCTAAAAGTTTGACATAGTCACGGAAATGCAGTACAGACAGATTACCATTACGACGATCCTCATGATACTTTACATTCGATTCAGCGTAATCATCTTCAACATGAGCATCCTTGCATAGGCAAGGACCGACACACTTGATTAATCTAGCAAACTTCGAATCCATTTTCTTGTTGTTGTAGTTGTCATGCCATATGTGGTAATCCCTTCTTTGAATTTCAATGGTATCAAATTTCTCATTTTCAACCTCCTTTTCATGCATATACACAGTTCCGTCAAGAAAGTCGATCCAGAAAGTCGACTCACGAGTAGAAACTTTAAATTCAACTCCATCCGTACGATCTTTATTAATACCGGCTACGATTTCTTCGAGTTGGTCGCAATTAATTTTCTAGAAGCAAAAAAAAAGTTTAGCATTCTTTCTTTTAATGGGGGTGTTTGTTTAGGCTTATATAGCCGGCTTTTAGCTTATTTGATTTTAGGCTTATTTTTCATAAGCTCATTTTGTATGGCTTATTTTGAATATTCTCGGCTTATATAAGTTTCTTATGTTATAATAAGCTTATATAAGCCGAAAAAATTTCAAAATAAGCCACAAAAAGTGAGCTTATGAAACATAAGTCTAAAACCAAATAAAGCATAACAAACACCCCCTAAATAATCCACCAAACTCTACCAAAATAAATAAATATATAAATATATAAAAGAGTAGGAAGCAAAGTCTTAACATACATATATACATAGATAATAAGTAAAAAAGTAGAATAATACCTTATGTCCGGATTTGGTGAAATAAAAAAGGTCGTTATCCTCCTCTTTAAAACCAAAATAGTCATCAAAATCATCATCCTTTACAAATGTATATGCAACTTCTTGATAGGTTCGAGGAGCATTCCAATAATATTCACTTGTTGATACATTGACAAAGTGAATCCTCCCAGATGGATCGTATATCAACGTATTACCTTCTTCGTACTTTTTAGGCCTATGAACCACCATTTTTTGCTTGCTTTCGAATGTGAGATTCTAAAGGTAGGGGCCGTTTATATACAAGTATGTTAAATCGGCAAATTTAAGTTTGTATATTCAAGGCCCAATTTAGGTTGTGTTAAGTCGGTGGTTTTTAATATAGATTCAAGGCCCAGTGGAGAAAAAAAAAAACCCCCCAATGTTCAATGTGGAAGTAATACAATATTTTATTAAAGCATTTCAAAATAAAAAAGTATATATATATATTGGACCAAAATTTGCGTAAAACAAGGGTAATAGCAGTTTTTTTTTCTTTTCTTTTCTTTTTTACTGCAATTTTAAAAAACGAATTTCTGTTTCCTTTGTTATTTTATGTTTCCGTTGCGGTCGAATATAATCGAATAATAGTATTTTTTTTTTTTTATGTTTTGTAATGTTTCAAATTTTTTAGATAAATATCATGATTCAATTGTTTATTTGTTTAAGTCATCATAACATGGTAGTCCATAGGCCATAGCAACTACTTTTGAATTTTGATACTCGATCACACTAGTCCATAGGCCATACCAACATTGGGCTCCTGATAGGCTCCTACAATTTTTGAATTTTTAATTTGGTCGGTGCAGGAGAATTAGTTATATATAGAGAATGATTTAGGATTTATCTTTAAAACTAATACCTTAGACGCACTTTATATTGGACCCGTTAGTATAGCCATGGATGCTTAGATTCAAATATCCGAAATCTCGGATGGTGGTTGTATGTATCGGAAATTTTAGATATTGTGAATTATATTTTTGAGACCTATTTTTGTTTCACCTTTTGTTGCGAAAAAAGCAAACTATATTAGTAAATGATCTTAAACAATGTAGAAATCTACAATTGCTAATGTATGAACGCCTTAAGTACTTACACAGAGTTGTTCATGAACAAAGATAAAAGCGTAGTCACCCTAGGGACTAGCAATGTTTTAGTGTGGGGGATTGATGAGTGTCTAAATACTCATCATTTTATAATAATCTGAACTGCCAAAACATCCAAAAACACTCAAATATGCATCATAATACTTAAATTATCTTAGAAGTGTGTTTTATATGTTTCAGATGCAAAATGATCAAAAACATATGAAAAACGTACAAAGTTTGCATAATTGGCAGTTTCAGTCCCTTAAGTTTCAAAAGTTGTCAAAACTAGTCCCTGGTTATTCTAAAAACATGAAAAAGTCACCAAAGGTCCTTTTTGAATCACAAATTACATATTTAGTCCTTTGGTGCAAAGTTTCACAAAATTACAAGTTCAGTCCCTATACTTTGCAAAATTGACATAATTGGTCCCTGAGATGTAAAAAAAAAATACTTTGAGAAAATCAATTTTGGTCCTTGTGCTACTAATCTTTTGCAGGAATGGTCCTTGGGTGGAAAGTTTGGTGAAATTACATGTTTGGTCCCTGAAGTTTGAAGTTTGGCAGAAAAGGTCCCCGGATATTAAAAATGGGAAATTATCATTATTGGTCCTTGGGATATTCAATTTTGGCAAGTTTAATCCTTATTTAAGCTTTGGAAATATTACACAACCTGCCCCTCAATTTTTAGGAAATTACAAAATTGGTCCCTATGGTTAACTAATTACAAAACAAACGGACCTTTAATAATACCCATAAGTCCAAATAAACCAAACCAACCCACTCCTTAGGCCCAAAAAATACCCAGCCCACACCCTTTATAATAAAAACCAGGGTTTGACCCCGTTGACCCCGCCATATACCACCACCACTGTTCACTCATCACTCCCACCCCTGCAAACCTGAAAACCAGGTGGTTTTGTGCCACCTTATCCCTCCAGCTCATCTAGCCTACACCCCAGCTCACTCTTACACCTCATAATTCAAACCCCTATCACCATTAATGCATTCCCACCTCAAAACTTCCACTGTTACCTCACTTTTCTTGGTTTTGCTTGTTCCTCACTCCATAGCTCACTAAACTTCACCTTTCTTGTCCCCTCCACTAGTACTACAAACCAAACTTCTTTAATTGCATAAAAACGGGCACAAGCAATCAGAACCACTTTTGGCGCCAAAAGTCATTTAAATGGCTAGGATCACTTCTGCTCATCTAATGGTCAAGAATGTTGATGGGAAAGATTCAGAGACATGTGGGGAGTCTCAAAAGTCTATAAAGAAAGAGGAGGAACCAGAAGTGAAATCTATCTAGTGTAATTTAGGAGTAGTGTAATCGTAATTAGTGAAAACTCCAATCTAGTTGTAATTTTTGATTTTAAAAGCTTGTATCCTGTTATCTTAATGTATTTTAAACTTTATTCAATCTCAATTTCAAGTTTCAGTTCATATCTCAGTTTATGCATTTTTTAGTTCAAATTCTCAAGTTTGTTGAAAGTTGTTGTTAGTGGATAATAAGGACTCAACTAGCCCATATAAGCTCTGACAAAGCTTTTAAAAGCTTTTAGAAACCTTAAAATCCAGTCTAGTTTATAAACTCAAAAATTCAAGAAAATAGAAAATAAATCAAAAATCATGGTGATGATGAATAGAAGCAGAAGCATGGAGAATTTTGGATTAATATTGGTTTAGTAGCTTTGTGGAAAGCTGTTAGGAAGGTTCTTGGTCTATGGTTTACTAGTTCTCAGTCTAATCCATTTGTAAGCTTTTGAATCCATTTTTACCAATTTACTGTTTTAGTGTTTGATTTACTTAAATCTTTGTGTTTTTCTGTTTATGTGTTGTTGTTAAGTTATTATATGGCTTAATATAGGTTGCTTATTAATCAGATTTCATTGTTGCTAAAAATCAAAATCTCACAGTGTGGTATACAAATTTGACAAACTTGTGTTTCATGCTTGTGGTGTGGATGATTTATACTCATTTGATCTTATATAATCATAATATAGTGTTTGGAATCAGTGTTGTGGTTTAAATTCACAATTTGCTTTGAAAATCATAAATTGATCAATTTTAAGGTGTGTTTGGATCAAGCTGTTTTTTTGTGTTAGAAGTTGTATGAGTTGTTGTTCTTACTTGCTACATGTCATACTAGGTATTGTTTGGTCAGACAAACCATATAAACCTGTGTTTGTTCATTAGAAAGTCAAAATAGCTTTTGATCCTATATCATTTGTTGTCTGTCAAAGGATTTAGGTTCATACCTCATCAAATCATCTCACAAGTAGTTGTTTTAGTATAATTTAGTCTTAATATAACTTAATATATCATAACCAGTCACTAGGATTAGATTAAAGTTCACTTTAGTCAACTTAGATAGGTAATTAAAAAGTCAAAATTTTCAGATAATAGATTTTTGAATTAACTAGATAATTTCTTGTAGGACTTATTATTAGGATTTAGGATTTGTGCTTTTAGATAATTAATATTTAGCTGCTTATCTTTACTTGGTATTTTTTGATAATTTGTAGATAGCTTATTTACTAGCTTAATCAGTGCCTTACTTTTAGCTATTTTTAGAAAGTGTGCCATGTGCACAGGATAATTAGCCATTTTAACAAGCTTGCACAGTGCTCATTAGTGGGCCCCTCCCTTAGCTTCTTGGCTTTTTGGAAAGCCAATAAGCTCATCTTAAAGGTTCAGGGCTTATTTCATACTTTCTAGCTTATTTGGTAGGGCTGCAAGTAGCTTATAGTTTGTCCCATTTCATTTCATATACTGAGTCATCAGTGTTAAATCCTCCTTCCTCCCATACAATCAGGTTTTATACCCAATTTCCAAGCCCCACCCAGACTTCATTAATAAGCCATAAGCCTAGCTTATTGGCTTATTTCAAAGTTGACCAGGTCAACTTGATAGGTCAAGGTTCAATTTGGACCCGCTTTCACCTCTGTGGACCCCACAGAGTTCCAAAAGTCCCTATTTTTGGCCTGTTTGACTGTGTGGTTTTTGGATTAACTTATTGCTTATTTCAAGCTTATTTCCTGTGCTTCTTTGGTTCACTTGGCTTTATTCAAGTTCCTCCATATCTGTTTTAGCTTAAATACCCATATGGTAGCTTATTCAAGTTGCAATAAATCCTAATAAGCTATATACATACAACCTGTTAAGTACTTTGACACCCAAAGTGCTTATTTTTTAGATTCAGCCAAGTCACCTTTATTAAAGTTGCTTAATTTAAGTATTTAAGTAGTTTTGTAAAAGAAAATTCAGAAAAAGTCAAATTTAAGAAAAGTGATAGCTTCTATTTAAGCCATTTGGCTTATTTTCAGCTTTTTCATTAAGCACTTTTCCATTTTATAATTTTCTTAGCTTCCTGTAGTTATAATATAATTTTAGAAAAAGTTTTAGATTTTTCACTGTTCATTTGCTATTTTTCATAATTTAATTTAGTTTTTAATAATTAATAAATAGTTAATAATTAATAATAATTAGATAAAAAGTCTTAAAAATATATTTTCTGTTTTAAAATTAGTTTTATATTATTTTAGATTTTTCCAAATTTAAATTTCATTTTTCTAAGTTAAAATCATAATTATTTGTATTTTAGGGTAATTTAAATAATTAATAAGTAATTAATAAATAGTAATTAATTAATAATAAATATATAAATAGTGTGAAAAATATAATTTTAGTTTTAAAATAAGTTTTATAATATTTTAGATTTTTCCAAATTTTAATTTTATTTTTCTAGACTTATTTTACATTTTCTTATTAAATAGTGTATTATTAAATAATTAAAAATAGTTTTTAATTAATAACAATTAATTAAATAGTTGTAAAAATAATTTTAATTTTCCAATAATTTTCTTATATTATTAGAATTGTAAAAATATAATTTTCATATCCGTAGGCCTTTTATTTCTTATAACTCACGTTTTATTTCGTGCATTTACGTTTATTTAAACGTACATTTTTATATCTTTTTACATTTTTAGATATTCTTAATTAAATAGTTAGTAATTATAAAATAAATATCTTAAGTTTATTTAATTTGCATTTAAGCCCCTAAGGCATACAAATTCCTACTATAGTTAAAATTGTTTTTGTTTCGTACGTTTACGTAGAATTAAAATTAAACGTACGAGTTTTTAGGTTTTAAACGTTTTTAGATATCTAGTTTTCACGTAATAACTCATATAGCTTATTTAAGCTATTTTGTTTTATAAATCCTTAGTGTAATCATTCACTCACACTATATCTATATTCCTGTTCATAATCACTTAATCACAGATTCGTTTTTAATACCTTCGCACACCTCGTTGGGACATAACGACCCGGGGAAACACTGTATTCCACGGAAGTATTGGCCTAAGCTGTTTGACAATTGTGGTTGACCATTCACAAGTGGTTGACTAATAATAATCTGACTGTTTCACACCAATCACTAATGTATTAATGCCTTGAGTACTTACGTAGGGTTGTTCATGAACAAAGATAAAAGCGTAGTCACCCAAGGCACCACACTAGCGGCATTCATACCAATACACTGGATCCGGCATCACCGGATTAGGAGGCATCACTGGATGATCAGACATAGCTAGCAAAAGAGTAAATTGAGACTGAGAGTACGTTGGATTGAAATTGTGAGAAAGAATAAGAAATGCACAGGTTCTTATAGAGCCGGTATTTTCAAATTGGACCCTTTCTAAATTGAGTAAATTGCGAACAAATCCTTGAAAGTTGAAACTAGAAAATGGCTAAAACCACACCCACACATGCAAACAACACAAAAATAATATATATCATACGCCAATTAACGCAATCGAAACTTGCTAAAAAGTATAAAGCGTCACCGTTGTGCCTTGTGGTTAATAATTATGATTGTGATATTTTGGTTAGGTGTTTTGTATAATATTTAAAGCGAAAAAAATTTAAAAATAGAGATAAATTTTGAAGGTGTTTGGCAATGATTAGTATTATTAAAAAACACTAAATTTACACATTGACAACCAAAACTTGTATAAAATGATTTAGGATTTATCTTTAAAATTTATACCTTAGATGCACTTTATATTGGACCCGTTATTATAGCCATGGATGCTTAAATTTAAATATCCTAAATTTCAGATATCCGAAATCTTGGATGGAGGTTGTATGTATCCGAAATTTTAGATATTGGGAATTATACTTTTGAGACCTATTTTTCTTTACCCTTTTCTTGCGAAAATAGCAAACTATACTAGTAAATGATCTTCAACAATGTAGAAAACTACGATTGCTAATGTATTAATGCCTTGACTACTTACGAAGAGTTGTTCATGAACAAAGATAAAAGCGTAGTCACCCAAGGCACCGCACGAGCGGCATTCATACCAATACACTAGATCCAACATCACCAGATTAGGAGGCATCACTGGCATCGTTGGATTAGGAGGCATCACTGGGTGATCGGACATAGCTAGCAAAAGAGTAAACTACAATCACACTATATTATTTAACCCTCGGTGTTTCTCTCTTGTCCTGCTGGTGGTGCTGGTCCTCGACGACGGTATGGCTGAAACAAATGGAAACCGGCCATACGAATTGTAAACAATGTAGACTGTTATAAATAACATATTATAGTAGAAATTAAATGTTCAAAGAAAATAAAGTTACTTACGCAGAATGGTATATGAAAAGAGAGCCAAACGAGGTCACCCATGGCACCGCAATTGGGGCACTCATTCCAGTAAACTGGTTCAGGAGGCATCATCACTTGTTTAGGAGGCATGATCACTTGATCATTAGGAGGCATGATCACTTGATCATTAGGAGGCATGTTCACTTGATTATCAGACATAGTATGAAGAAATTGAGATTGAGTTAGCTTGTTGGATATATTGAAATTGTGATAAAATGCACCCGTACTTATAGCGCCACAATTTTCAAAATGGACCCTTTCTAAATTGAGTGAATTGCAAACAAATCCTTGAAACTAAAAAACGGCTAAAATTATAAAGCGTCACCGCTGTGCCTTGTGGTTAATAATTATGATTGTGATATTTTGGTTAGGTGTTTTTTGTATAATATTTAAAGCGAAAATATTTTAAAAATAGACATAAATTTTGAAGGTGTTCGGCAATGATTAGTATTATAACAAATCACTAAATTTAAACAATGACAACAAAAATTTGTATAAAATTATTTAGGATTTATCTTTGAAATTCATACCTTAGACTCACTTTATATTGGACCCGTTATTATAGCCATAGATGCTTAAATTCAAATATCCAAAATTTCGGATATCCGAAATCTCGGATGGTGGTTGTATGTATCCGAAATTTTATATATTGTGAATTATATTTTTGAGACCTATTTGTGTTACCGCTTTTCCTCCGAAAAAATCAAACTATATTAGTAAATGATCTTCAACAATGTAGAAAACTACAATTGGTAATGTATTAATGCCTTGAGTACTTACGTAGAGTTGTTCATGAACAAAGATAAAAGCGTAGTCACCCAAGGCACCGCACTAGCAACATTCATACCAATACACTGGATCCGGCATAACCGGATTTGGAGGCATCACTGGATGATCAGACATAGCTAGCAAAAGAGTAAATTGGGACTGAGAGTACGTTGGATTGAAATTGTGAGAAAGAATAAGAAATGCACAGGTTCTTATAGAACCGGTATTTTCAAATTGGACCCTTTCTAAATTGAGTAAATTGAAAACAAATCCTTGAAAGTTGAAACTAGAAAATGGCTAAAACCACACCCACATATGCAAACAACACAAAAATAATATATATCATACGCCAATTAACGCAATCGAAACTTGCTAAAAAGTATAAAGCGTCACCGTTGTGCCTTGTGGTTAATAATTATGATTGTGATATTTTGGTTAGGTGTTTTGTATAATATTTAAAGCGAAAAAAAAAGTAAAAATAGAGATAAATTTTGAAGGTGTTTGGCAATGATTAGTATTATCAGAAAACACTAAATTTACACAATGACAACCAAAACTTGTATAAAATGATTTAGGATTTATCTTTAAAATTTATACCTTAGATGCACTTTATATTGGACCCGTCATTATAGCCATGGATGCTTAAATTTAAATATCCTAAATTTCAGATATCCGAAATCTCGGATGGTGGTTGTATGTATCCGAAATTTTAGATATTGGGAATTATACTTTTGAGACCTATTTTTCTTTACCCTTTTCTTGCGAAAAAAGAAAACTATACTAGTAAATGATCTTCAACAATGTAGAAAACTACGATTGCTAATGTATTAATGCCTTGACTACTTACGAAGAGTTGTTCATGAACAAAGATAAAAGCGTAGTCACCCAAGACATCGCACCAGCAGCATTCATACCAATACACTGGATCCGACATCACCGGATTAGGAGGCATCACTGGCGTCATTGGATTAGGAGGCATCACTGGATTATTGGACATAGCTAGCAAAAGAGTAAACTACAATCACACTACATTATTTAACCCTCGGTGTTTCTCTCTTGTCCTGCTGGTGGTGCTGGTCCTCGACGACGGTATGGCTGAAACAAATGGAAACCGGCCATACGAATTGTAAACAATGTAGACTGTTATAAATAACATATTATAGTAGAAATTAAATGTTCAAAGAAAATAAAGTTACTTACGCAGAATGGTATATGAAAAGAGAGCCAAACGAGGTCACCCATGGCACCGCAATTGGGGCACTCATACCAGTAAACTGGTTCAGGAGGCATCATCACTTGCTTAGGAGGCATGATCACTTGATCTTTATGAGGCATGATCACTTGATCATTAGGAGGCATGTTCACTTGATTATCAGACATAGTATGAAGAAATTGAGATTGAGTTAGTTTGTTGGATATATTGAAATTGTGAGAAAATGCACCCGTACTTATAGAGCCACAATTTTCAAAATGGACCCTTTCTAAATTGAGTGAATTGCAAACAAGTCCTTGAAACTAAAAAATGGCTAAAATTATAAAGCGTCACCGCTGTGCCTTGTGCTTAATAATTATGATTGTGATATTTTGGTTAGGTGTTTTTGTATAATATTTAAAGCGAAAAAATTTTAAAAATAGACATAAATTTTGAAGGTGTTTGGCAATGATTAGTATTATAACAAATCACTAAATTTAAACAATGACAACAAAAATTTGTATAAAATTATTTAGGATTTATCTTTGAAATTTATACCTTAGACTCACTTTATATTGGACCCGTTATTATAGCCATAGATGCTTAAATTCAAATATCCAAAATTTCGGATATCCGAAATCTCGGATGGTGGTTGTATGTATCTGAAATTTTATATATTGTGAATTATATTTTTGAGACCTATTTGTGTTTCCGCTTTTCCTCCGAAAAAATCAAACTATATTAGTAAATGATCTTCAACTATGTAGAAAACTACAATTGCTAATGTATAAATGCCTTGAGTACTTACGTAGAGTTGTTCATGAACAAAGATAAAAGCGTAGTCACCCAAGGCACCGCACTAGCGGCATTCATACCAATACACTGGATCCGGTATAACCGGATTAGGAGGCGTCACTGGATGATCAGACATAGCTAGCAAAAGAGTAAATTGAGACTGAGAGTACGTTGGATTGAAATTGTGAGAAAGAATAAGAAATGCACAGCTCTTATAGATCCGGTATTTTCAAATTGGACCCTTTCTAAATTGAGTAAATTGCAAACAAATCCTTGAAAGTTGAAACTAGAAAATGGCTAAAACCATACCCACATATGCAAACAACACAAAAATAATATATATCATACGCCAATTAACGCAATCGAAACTTGCTAAAAAGTATAAAGCGTCACCGTTGTGCCTTGTGGTTAATAATTATGATTGTGATATTTTGGTTAGGTGTTTTGTATAATATTTAAAGCGGAAAAAAAAATTAAAAATGGAGATAAATTTTGAAGGTGTTTGGCAATGATTAGTATTATCAAAAAACACTAAATTTACACAATGACAACCAAAACTTGTATAAAATGATTTAGGATTTATCTTTAAAATTTATACCTTAGGTGCACTTTATATTGGACCCGTCATTATAGCCATGGATGCTTAAATTTAAATATCCTAAATTTCAGATATCTGAAATCTCGGATGGTGGTTGTATGTATCCGAAATTTTAGATATTGGGAATTATACTTTTGAGACCTATTTTTCTTTACCCTTTTCTTGCGAAAAAAGCAAACTATACTAGTAAATGATCTTCAACAATGTAGAAAACTACGATTGCTAATGTATTAATGCCTTGACTACTTACGAAGAGTTGTTCATGAACAAAGATAAAAGCGTAGTCACCCAAGACATTGCACCAGCAGCATTCATACCAATACACTGGATCCGACATCACCGGATTAGGAGGCATCACTGGATTAAGAGGCATCACTGGATGATCAGACATAGCTAGCAAAAGAGTAAGCTACAATCACACTACATTATTTAACCCTCGGTGTTTCCCTCTTGTCCTGCTGGTGGTGCTGGTCCTCGACGACGTTATGGCTGAAACAAATGGAAACCAGCCATACGAATTGTTAAAAATGTAGACTGCTATAAATAATGTTAATACAAATATCGCCTAAAAACGTTATTTATATTTTACGATATTTGCTAAGTTTTGTTAATGACAAAGTATGAACTTTAGCTTATAGTAAAACATCATTTTAGTTTCTT